>JANHFO010000557.1:37773-57190 GCA_032468095.1 Pareas carinatus
TCCCCTGAAAATAAGACCCAGCGCATCTTTGGGTGCAAAAATTAATATAAGACAGTGTCTTATTTTCGGGGAAACACAGTAGGTATATAGGTATAGATATAGATGTATGTATGTATGTATGTATGTATGTATGTATGTATGTATGTATGTATGTATGTATGTAAACTGTGTTTCTCTGAAAATAAGACACTGTCTTATAGCGCATCTTTGGGTGCAAAAATTAATATAAGACAGTGTCTTGTTTTGGGGGAAACACGGTAGTTCCTGCAAAGAGTAGATACTTCCTGCCAATGAATAGTGCCCTAATCTTCAAATAATGAGGTTTCCTTTATATAGCCCATTTCCAAAATTCACATGAGGGTATTGCAACATATTAAGCTATACTAAAATCCTGTGGTCCGTGCAAAGTACAAAATGGTGTCTCAGAGCAAAGTAAATCATCGAGCAGAAGCCATTAGGAACACTTGTGTATATAAACATGCACTGATATTCGAGTTTCTAGAAATCAAAGATGCAAATGCAAGTTCCCCCATAGCCAACAAACCATGTTTCATAAAGACCAAAGGCAACAGAGAGGGAGAGGGGGGAGGGAAGAGGAAAGGGAGAGAGACACCCCAGTCCTACTCATAACATCGCATAAAGGCTCAAGAAATGGTCTTCCCCACTTGAGCTTACCTGTATGTTTTTCCCCATGCCAGATTAATGTTCTCTCTGCTCTTATATGACTGTTTTAATATTGCTCTTTTATCCATTTTATTTTTGCATTGACTGATCTTTTATTATTTATTAGATTTATTTGCCATTCATCTCATTTGTGTTGCTTTAATGTTTTCTAAACGAAGTGAGCTACCTTAGAAATATTATTCAGAACAGAAGATAGATAGATATAAAAATAAATTGTATAGATATATAATATCATTGAATGTGAAGTAAGAAAATTCATAGTAGATATATGGAAAAGAACATACCATATTTATAAATAATACACAAATTCAAATGCTTTGGGCTAAAATATGTATTATTGCAAATAAATCCCAAGAAAATTGATCTCCAAATACACAGGGCTTGAATAAGTATGTTATTAATTCTGTTCATATTACAAGGACCAATGATTATGAAAAGAAAGTGTTTCCTCTTTTGTGTAGCTTATGAATCATTCTTATTTATTGCCTCAAATTAGAGACATTCTCTTGCAAACTGAGTCATCCCTTCTTAAATCTCACATATGACAAAATCCATTAATTGGTTTTTGATTCTCCATATTGACTTCTTTTGTTTTATGCTAATTAGTGCCCCTTCTTTTCTCCAAAAATGTTTTACCGAAAAACAATATTTAAGAAAAACTATATATAAGCTTGGTTCATTCATTCCTCTTTCTAGTCTTTCCACTAACAAGTCATTTAATTGGGAAAACTTCTGCTTAGCCTTTGGCAAATATTATTTGCACTAATACTAGGTCACAGTGGCTTAGTGGTTAAGATGTTGGGCTTGTCGATTGGAAGGTTGGCAGTTTGAGACCCAACCACCACATGAGGGGTTGAGTTCCCATTCTTGCTTCAGCTCCTGTCAACCTAGCAATTCACAAGCATGTAAATGCAAGTAGATAAATAGGTACCATTTTGTGGGCAGGTAATAGTGTTCCATATGCCTCAGGGTATAGCCAATTTTCCACATAACCAAGGAAATGTCTTTAGGCAACACTGGCTCCTTTGTCTAAGAAATGGAGATGAGCATTGCCCCCCTGGAATTGGACATGATTGGACAGCAGAAATATTTACCTTTATTTGCACTGATGGTGGTTTGATCTTTAAATAATAATAAACTTACAATGATAGTTGTGACTCCATTGTTCATATATGCCATTACTAGTTGCTAATCTCTTGAGTGGAATAATATTTCCACCTGATTTAGGGAAGTTCTTACCCATAAGTTTTCTTTTTTTATGTTTATTTGCAAACTGCATTCATTATTTTATTTATTTCTATGATTTTTATAGCTGCCAATCTCAGCAAGCGACAATTCAGAAGCATATATTACAATTAAAATCTTAAAAACACTTAAAAACACTAAAAACCATTAAAACACTAAAAACATTAAAACATCTAAATTTACTTGGACCTTTACTTTGGCACAGTATAGTATTATCTTCCTTGAGATATCTTTCTTCTCAATAGTTAGAAGATGACCTGTTAGAAAAATGTGTCATTGTGTTACAGATGGTTTTTGTCATTGGGCATGGCGTAGCTCCTCTCTCTATGGTTTTGAGTTCCATTAGCACATCTTGATCATAGAGCTGAGCTGATCAGGTTGGTGAGTATTGAGTTGTAGAAGTTGCAACATCTTAATGACATCCTCATCTATCTTGGTCTAATAGAAATTGGGCTACTTCTGCCATAAAATTCCACATTTTCTTTTGACATTTTCTGAGTCAGTCTTGAATGGAACTTGCTGCCGGAAGACATCTTATAGGCCATTAGCAACAGGCAACCAATTAGACGTGGTCTCAAAAACTGCATCTACTCCTTCATTTTAGTCATGGGCAATCTTCAAATTGGTCCAGTACCATCGATCTTCCTTTATTCTGAAAACTAGTTGCCCGTGCTCCATTACAGTGATACCCCTGCACCGCATCAGACCTGAGTGGATCACTCCCCCCCCTCTTCTTCCCTCCTTACTCACCCACACCTCACACGGCAGCAGAGCCACTCGGCATAACAGTTTTGTTGCCCTGAAGTCACCCTCCTACCAGAGCTTGCTTCGCGGCCCCCAATTGTGCCTCAGCCAGCCTCCCCCATCCATGCTGCTGCCACGGAGAAGCAGTCGCTTTGGTGGCAAAGAGGAACTCTGCCGATCAGCTGAACTGTGTGAAGCAAGTCAACACATGCACAGTGGCTTCCTTATCCATGTTTTGTTGAAAATCGTTAATAACTCTGTTAAAAATTAATATTTTGAAAAATCCTTTCTTAGTAAGTGCCTAGATGAGTCAGTGAGTGAGTCATTTTTAGATTTTATTCTGAAAATATATAGTTTTTGATAGGGATCTATTTTTTACTCCCGGTAATGCACAAAACACCAATGTCCTTTAAAAAACATTAAAACTGTTTATCTTCCCCTTTGCATGAACGGGTAAACAAGCATACATTGATAATGTATTGTGACATTGGAACCTGAGAATTTGGTTCCCCAAAAGACAGGATTCCTAAGCCAACAAACCTTAATCCTCTACATGGTTACAAATATTGGTTCACATTGTAAGCTTTGTATGATGATGTACCTATTGTCGAGTCTAAATATTTAAACATTACATTAAATAAACACAAGAGCAGAGAATGCCTGATGGTTATCAGGAAACAATTTTCCAACAAGCAAAACTAGTGTGTCCCTCACCTTTTTCTTTGTATATAATACAAGAGGAACTAAATGTTCCATGCAATATGTTTATGCCAAGGAACACGGTTTCCCTGGAAGACAAATTTTCAGCTGATGCTTTTATTCACTTGATTCTGACACTGCTTCAGAACCTCTGAGTTTGTGGGGTTCATGGTGCTCCCTGACCTTGGTTGTTTTCTTGAAAATGTTTCATTACCAAGCTAGGTAACATCAGCAGGGCTAGGAAGGAATGAGGTTTGCTCTCATATTGTATACTAATGACTTGCCCTACCAGTGTTAGTGGAAGTGGTCTTGGTGGTTCCTCGGCCGTTGTTTACTGTTTGTTTGTCTGAGTTGTTAGTTCCTTGATTGGGAACTGTTGTTCACTTTTTGATTGTTGGCCTGGTGCTAATCTTGACGCTAATCTCTACTTCTCTAGGTGCTGGTTGCTGGTGATGGGGAGTTTTGGTCTTTTTGTTTCCTTTCTGGCTTTTTGATTATCTCTTTTGAATGACATGTAGATGTTTCTTATCTCTATGTTGACAGCCAATTTATCTGGGTGCCAGAACTGGCAAAACAGCTTGAAAAACCTTACTTGCATAAAAAGTGCAGCATACAAAGAAATCAGAGTTCAAAACAGTGTGTAATTTGGAATCTGAAATTTCTTTTTGACTTTGAAAGAGAACATAGCAAAAGAGGTGAGGTGATTGCTAACAAATGAAACCATGCCTAAAAGGTAACTGCAGTTGCCCTTGAATGTGTCTATCATCAATGATCTCATCATAGATACAGCCGTAGAAAAACATGGGATTCTGTGTTTCATGGGGTGCATGAGCTCTGATTGTGCACGAAAAATGAGTAGAGATGCAAACAAAAGAGGTGTACTAAAACTGCTTTATAAAACTGACTTTGTTCATGTTCTCCCCCCTGATTTTCCACAAAGGGATTTCAATTTTTTTTTAGTGTTACATCAAAGAAGTGTTTGACTAATTTTTTTTTAAATAAAAAACTCATTGGTGCCCAAGTTAGCTGAACTTCAGAAAAATGCATACAGTGAACTTTTGTTCCCGGGCATGTGGTTTGTGTGTAATTAACTAGAGGATGAAACAGTTTTTTTAGAAAACAAAAGCATCATAGCTTGGAGCTAAGGATCGTTTCGCACTTAACTAGTATATGTACGTCTATATAATTGATGACTAGTAAAACTAAACCTTTCAGGGCATCACACCTTGTGGCCTCTCTTTTATATCTATTGGCTTGCATTAGGTTTGGAAAGAGAAGATAACACACAAGTTCTTTTTCATATAGCTATGAAAATGACCATATAGCCATGAAGGTAATGCTCTGCTTAATGCAAAAAAACAACTATCAAATGAAAACAACCCCAACAAATACATTCTCGTTTTAACTCCTCCATGAACTCCTTCAGTCAGGAAGAACCTATCATTCTCAGAGTTACTTTTCTATTATTTAACTGTTTTTACTGTTAGGATGGGTTCTTTTTTTCCTAACCTTCGCTCAGAGTCTGTCTTTTTGTAACTTAAAATCATTATTCCACAACTAACACACCTTCTGAAACAACAGAGAAGCTCTCTTGGCCTTCCTCTTTTTATATCATTTTAGATATTTGGAGGATGCTATTGAGTTCTCGCTCCTCAAGGCTAAACATTCCCAGTTCTGCGATTGAGTTTCTAAACACTGGTTATACACATGGCTATTCTCTACAGGTGCCCCAATTTGTGTGAATTCTTAAAAGAATATTACCCAGGACTGGACAAAATGCTTGAAGTGGGATGTGACTAAATGCAGAAAAAAAATTTGCTTCGTATGATTTAGTAACTCTCATTCTGTATTGGCAATCTACAATTACATTTCTCTTTTCTGCAATTCTAAAAATTAGTTAGACCTTCGTAGCTCATATTCATTTTCATCCTCCTCCCTGTTCTAATATGCGTTTCACATGTACTAACCAGGTATTCTCCGTTATATACCTGTGCATTTGATTTCAGTTTTTTAGGTGAAGACTTTACCATTTTTCCTGGTTAAATCTCCTTCTACTATTTTAGCCCACTTTTAACCCTAACATATCCAGATTATTTTGGCTGAAGAATAACCTTGATATACTCCATTCAATATTTTGCTCCAGTTTGATGAAGCGCCAGAGTAGGAAATGATTTGGGTGCAATTTTCAAATCAATGCAACTTTCAAAGCAGCTATGTGACTCATTCCACACCTACCTATCTTGCTAATAGGAATATCATGGGGTATATTGTTGAATAGGTTGCTGAAATAAAGATAAATTAAGTCAAAAGCGCTCCCCCAATCTACTAAGGAAGTTATTAGAAGAAAAATCAACATAAATGCAGTCTGGCTTATGTTCCCTTTGTGAGAACATTGGGGACAGGGTGGGAAAGGACCTATGTAATAAGTGGAAACAAACAGAACTGCACTCTTAATTGTTTTAAATCTGTCTTTTGTTGTTTGGTATTGTCAATTTTGTGTCAATTTTATATGGCTGTGCACCGCCCTGGATCCCTTCGGGGAGAAGGGCAGTATATAAATATGAAAAAATAAAAATAAAAATAAAAAAATAAACTCCACCAACAGAGATAATGAATATATAGGACAGAGGAGTTAGGAAGGGAACATCTCACTAATTCCTATTTTAATTTCTTTGTGTAAGTGGCATATCCTGCCAGTACAGCATAGAGAACAAAGAGCTAACCTTGGAAAAACTTGACATACAGCAGTTGCTACAAAAAGCATGCTTTAATTGAAGAAATAAAGAAAAATGGAGACACTCAGACTGAATCTGAGAAGGAGGGAATGGGACACATAGGATTTTAAGATCGATGTTAGCTGTTCGATGTAGACCAAGTCAGAAAAGAGACTCTATAAGAATGCTGGACATCAACTTTATTGTCATAAGTCAGTTATTTTTCAACATTAACAATGTTAAGATGTGTGGACTTCAACTCCTAGAATTCCCATAGCCACCATGATATAGGCTATAGCAGTAATGACGAAACTTTTAGAGACTGAGTGCCCAAACTGCAACCCAAAAGTCACTAATTTATCGCAAAGTGCCAACATGGCAATATGCCCCTCCATGGCCATGACCCTCAGAGATCCCCTGCAGACACACCCCCAGCCATCAGTGACCCACTTCGTGACCCCCTGTGGCCATCAGTGCCCCCCCACAGCCATCAGCACCCCCACACACCCCTTCAGCCATCGACAACTCCCCTGCCCACCCCAGGCCTCCCGGCAGCCTCCCTCAGCTTTTGTGGCCCGCTATGGACTATGCTTCCTTCCAACCTAGCTCCTTTCCTCTCTCATCTTCGCCATAGACTTTGCGCCATATTTGAGCCCCCTCACCTTACCTCAGACAGGGGAGGGAGGAAGAGCTTCCATAGGGTGCTGCCAGAAATATTCTCAGGCATGTGTGGAGAGTCACATCCCTCTGGCTTTCTAGTAAAGAAATCTGTGCTGGGGCGATGATGCATGTGCCCACAGAGTGGGCTCTGAGTGCTGCCTCTGGCATGCGTGTCAAAGGTTCTCCACCAATGAGCTATAGAAACAAAGCCTTGAAAGTGCCATTGTATTTTCCCTTCCCTCTCTGAAAAAAGAAATCATTCATACAAACTGCTGTTACTGAGTACATTCCATCAGAATCTGATGGAATATCCCATCAGAATGGATAAAAGTCAACCTCAAACTGTGTTACCTAAGCCAAGTCAGGAAAATGACGCACCAAAATAGCACGACCAAAATGATATCAGGTAAACCAAGGTGTTTCTTCTTCTTCTTTTTTTGCAAAGCACCACCAAGGTGACAAAATCTGACACTATAGACTTTCACTCCTAACTGGATGAACCACTCATCATCATTCTTTTGTGCATATTTGCTTACGCTGATACTATTTATCTTAGCACAATGTGTCACAATATATTTCTTTTAAACTTCTGAACTTAGCTATACTATACTGATCATTTATCCATATTTGCAAGAGAAAAGATAGAGAATTTAATTAAGATATTTTCTTCCCAGGAAGTAAGACTAGCAACATCTAATTATGTGTTTAGAATTTCATGCCTTCTTAATAGGGAACACGGTTCGGGTAGCTTCAGAGACAGTTTATTATGAAGAATAACTGTATTGTTTATTAGATATCGATAAATGTATCAGACATCCAACAAAACTCAATGGTATAACAAAGCAAAAGAGATGACAGAAAAGTATATTCAAAATCACCCTTAATTCTCCTGATCTCTAGTTGAGTTGAATGCTCCTGACCTAGTGTTGAATTTTAGAAATATGAATAGAGAAACATCACACTTATTTTGTCAATCCAAACCAGACAGACATGAGAGACGGATTGCAGCATTTCTACAACATCTCAGATCGTTCCAAAAATTTAAATTGAGATGAAAACTTTGGATGTTGGGTCCAAAAGCTGAAAAAGATGGGGAAGAATAGAATCCTGTCCTGCAGAGCTCTACAGAAGAAGCCATGATGCCAAGGATTAACTTTCAAAAGTTGACTGAAAGTAGGATCCAGACCATCCATGTGACCTGGTTTTAAACCAAGAGAGTCAACAAGATAGCCTGATCAGGGCAAGCCTGCTTGGGGATCATCCTCCATCATAATGTCCCAGCAGCAAGTCTGTCAGAACCAGCCCAACTCCCTACTCAGATAATCCATATCATTAATTTTATCCCAGAAACCCTGAATTATTCGTTTACATACAGCTGAAGGCAAAAGTTAACTGCTTTACACTGTAGCTACTTTATAAAAATAGCATTAATTAAGATCTGCCATGTCAATCAGTTTTGAAATTGCCTTTAAGCTGGGTTTTAGGATTCTCTAGCAGAGGCTTTGAATAGCACAAGTGATCTACAAATGAAAAAAAAAGGAAGCCATCGCCCTGTATGCTGATGACTTGTTCTGTTGTGTTACTTGGGCTGTAAAGGCTGTAAAGCAAAGGGGGAGAGAGGAAGTGATCGCTAACCATGAAGGCTAATTCTGTTCAGCCTGATGGGTCACAAGCTGCACCACCTAGGGAATTATATCCCATCACTATTTCAAGTATAACTTTGTGATGTCAATGCTTCTTTGATGCATTTCAGTATATATCCAATCTTGCCATAGTGTAGGCGGCACAGAGTGATTTAGCACAAAAAAGAAAAGTGTAGCGGGGGAGCACATTACATTTTTGTGTATACTGAAAGGGAACATTAAATGTTACTATTAGTTGCCATAGAGATAGGCATAAGTTCAGTTTAATTGACAGCTCCTTTATGCTGTACAATATTTTAAAAAGGAAGCCATGTGGCTGCTTGTACTGTTGCACTTATTATTATTATTTGTGTTATTATAAAAATGTTCTACATAAAGAATGAGAAAAGCACTGAAGGGACGCCTCGGACTAAGGGAGGATGAAAACTTCATTTATTATTGCTATTTGTTAGGTTTGCATGCTCTCCCTTTCTCCAAGAATTCAGGCTGGTATGCCTAAGTCTCTCTTCATCATTTTCCACCACAACATTGGCCTGAGAAATGGTACAAATTAGTTTTCACACTCAGAAACACACCTAACACAGCTTTCCCTTCTTTTTTTTAGTATAAACAGCATAAAAACAGAGGGGGGGACCCTGATGGGGATAAAGTTATTGGACAAGGAAGGAAAGAAAAGAGAAAAAGGCATTTATAAAGAAGACTGAATTCTCTTTCCATAGCAGTTTATAGTTTGTAAATTTATACTTCATATCATCCAAATGAATTATAAAGCAGGAATTTCTCATTGCTTAGAAACTCCTGGTTTTTAATGTTCTATAGTTGGAAATATTTGAAATAAAGCATAAAGATCTTCTAAAAACAATGCAGGAGAAAGCTTTATGGACCTATGGGTTAAGGTGTTACTAAACACAGAGGTGTTACTTTGATGGGGGACCATGGGGGACTGTGTTGGTCTTGTCCATGACACTTCATTTCGGAGGGAAAGCAGGTCCTTAATGGGTCTTCCAAAGATTTCAATTGGGACTAGGCGATGCTTGATGTAACCCAATGGTACTATATATCAAGCTATAGGTCATTACCAACACTTTGAATTGGGCCTTTTGATAATCTGTGCAGCAAGTAGAGGAGAAGGTTTATCCTGCAGTGGTGGGACTGATCATTTTGTAGATCATTCTGGATCCCTTGTAGCTTCTAGGTCAGCTCTACAGCACATTACAGCAATCCAAGCAGCTGCTGATCAAGTCATGAGTTCTTGACCTCAGAGCAACCTGGCCAGTTAGGATGCTAACTGGTGTATCAAGCAAAGTTTGACACAAGATACCCCTTCCCATCCAGCCTCCACCTGCTTTTAAATAGGGAGTCCAGAAGGATCTCTAAGCCATGCAATTAAGGAGTCTTGAGGCATCTCTAATTTCCTTGGATGGTTACTGATATACAGAAGCTAACTTGATCTTAGCCTGCCTCATCCAGAGTTTGATAGCCGCCAGGCCCCAGATTTTCATGACATTTGCATCTTGGCCCAGGATGGCAATATACACTGAGTGTCATCAGCTAGATGGCCTCCCCCCCCCAAGTCTTTGTATGGTGGGGGGGGGAGTCCTGAGCACTGAATGGATCTTGAATTGGAATGAACAAGGTTTCAAGTACTGGCCCTCCATAACTACTACATTTTCGACATAATCGCCATTCAAATTGAGGCACTTGTCACAACATCTTACAAGGTTTGAAATTCCTTCTGCAAAGAAATCTCCCTCCTGGGAATGAAGTCACCCTGTAATAGCATTGTGAAGACCACTATCATTGTTGAAGCAGTGCAATGCAAGCGTTGGGGCATGGTGACTTCCGCTGTGGTGCTGGTTCCTGATAATACTTACCTGCACACCGCTAGATGCACCCAGGAACTTTTGGAGTTGTTCCTTTGGGATGTTTTTGATCATCCCCCCCTATAGCCCAGATTTGGCATCGAGCGACTACCACCTCTTCTGGCTTCATTCCCAGAAGGGAGATTTCTTTGCAGAAGAAATTTCAAGCCTTGCAAGACATTATGACAAGAGCCTCAATTTGAATGGCGATTAGGTCAAAAAGTAATGTAATGCTGTAGCTTTCTAATGTGTATAATAAAAATTTTGTATCTGCGAGTGTCTGTTGTTGATAACAAAATGCAGGTTTTTTTTCCGAATTGCCCTCGTAGCTGTCTTTACTTTCTCCCTGAGAGAGTTGTTGGCAATCTCCTAATCCATCTGCTTGCAGAGAAACCATGAATCCAAGGCCCAGGAATTGCAGCACATACTGCAGAGCATATGAATGTCTGTCGGCTTCCAGTCTCTCTTTCCTTTCCTTCCAGGGTCTAAATCATTAGAGTAACGGTTATAAGCACAATCCAGTGATCAGAGGGAGGCAAGGCAAATCTGTTACTAATACATAATTGTGTATTTTACTCTTTTGTATACCAAGCACTCAAAAAGGAGGTGATTAGTTTGATTTTTGGGTGGATAGGGGTGGGGAATCCTGCGTCTGAATCCTGCAAAGTCCTTAAAGGGATTTTTGTATACGATATGGAAAACAAAATTAGAATTTATTTTATTTATTTATTGACCAAGTGTGACACACAAGGATTTTTTTCCACCAGTGTAAATGGTCAATACTTACATACAGGCTACAATTGACAAACTGTGGTTACAATCATAAGGCAGACACTGGTTATAATCCTACAATACATTCATGATCTTAAAGTACATTCATCATGTCGTGTACGTATTAGGTGCATTTATAATCATAAAGCATATTCATCATTGTCATCATATTATGAAGTACAATCATCATATCACAAAGCATTTCATCATGTTCAGGTTCAGCTAATTCCAGAATCCAATTTTCCTGAAATCCAAATGGCAAATTTTCTTTGCTAATTGGTTTCTAATTCTTTACATTTGTAACCTTCTTTCTTTATAAGAGGAACATACATTGATTTCATCTCCAGATGTAACCTACGACAGAAAGATTTCCCATTCACGTTCTGATCAACGTCTCTGGCAGCACAGCTAATCTGAATTTCTTTTCTTCTTACTTTTTGAAAGAAAAAAAACTAACAATGTACTGTTTAAAGCAAATAGGTTTTGCAGTATACAACAATTTTACACAATTAGTTGATACAGTTGTTCTATTCTATACAGTACCTTAATATTCCTCAGCATCTTTTCTGTCGATGGAGGGTGAAACTGATTGATATAGCATCAATTGGCTGAAGATGGGGGAATGCAACGTTGTAATCCTTGATGTACAACAGTTCATTTAGTGACTGTTTGAAGCTACAAATCTTCTGACAAGTCAGGTCAATGGAGAAGCCAGATTCACTTTAATATTCCTGTTACTGACTTAACACCCACAGTGATTCACTTAACAACTGCAACAAGAAAGGTGGCAAAAGTGTGGCAAAACTCAGTTAGCAAATGTTTCACTTAGAGACAAAAATTTTGGGCTTCACTTTGGCCCTAGGTCAAGGACTACAGCACCTGTCTATTGTACTGTTGCCCGTTTCTTCCCAGAATGAACCTCTGTACAATGTGCGGACGCCCTTCTAATGAACTGGAAATATTTGTTTCCCCTTCCAATGTACAATCTAACTTTCACTTGATGAATTTCTCAAAGGAGATAAAAATCTAGGAGTGGCGAATTTTGATTGGTTTATCATCTTAGTAGGTAAGAAAGATTCTGTAGCTGGGAGACGCGCAGAGAGAAACATTATATAAAAAGTTATGCAATGATTTATACATAACCATAGAATTCTAGATTGGATTTCCTGAAGGTACATTACATTAAAAAAACCACATTTGTAATTGAGAGACTTTTGGATGCTTGTTTATTAGAAATGGGCAACTATTGATTCAAAGGAAAAAGTTTGGTGAGGCTGGGGAGCATATTTCTTGTGCCATTATATAAAACATTCATCAATATTCCACCCAATGTGAGCAGCATCTGGAAGTGAAAACCGTTTGGCTGATGCATGACTTAAAATCTTGGATCAGAAGAAGCGGTGGATTGTGTCGGGGAAAGAGAAGACGAAGTCTGGTTCCTGGAACAGTCACCTAACCAAACGACTAAAGCAAGAAGACAGACCTCAGTTAAAACAAAGGATATTGTCAGGCTGGCCCCAATCCCCTCAGGAAAGAACGACCCTTACTCCATATTGATTAGAGAAGGTACTTTTACTGAGTGTTGAGTCCAGCAAAGCGAAGCAAGCTCTGACAAAACCCCGCGGAAAGAGACAGGTTGAATGTAATCTCCTCGCCCTCCGGCCCGCCCATGACCAATCAGGACACCTTCTGATGTTTTGGGAACTAGGACTGATGGTTATAGAGGAAAGCTCTAGCCGTTGTCCTTGAGTGCAGAAGATAACGCGTCTTTGTTCCAAGCACCAGTCCTGAGGCCCATCTCTTCCCCACTGGCACCATCTTAATTGAATTAACACTACAAAGTTCTATCTCCATTCTAGGGCCCTCCAGCTCACATCCCATCCCAAATACACCCACCCCCCAGTTATGGCAGTGCAGAAATACTTGAAGCAAAGCGAAGGAGTCTGCCACTGACAGAAACCATAAATAATACAAGTAGTTTTGACTTACAACCATGCGTTTAGTGACTGTTGGAAGTTAGAACGGCGCTAAAAAAATGACTTAGGATTGTTTTTCACAGTTATGACTTTGCAGTATTAGGACACGTGATCAAAATGTGGATGCTTCGCAACTAGGCGTGCATTTATGATGGCCGCAGTGTCCCGGGGTCATGTGATCGCCTTGTGTGACTTCCTGAGAAGCAAAGTCGATGGGGAATCCGGATTCACTTGACAGACATATTATTAACTTAACAACGGCGTCAAGAAAGGGGATACAATGGGGCAAAACTCACTTAACAACTGCCTTGCTGCAATTTTGGGCTTAATTGTGGTTGCAAGTTGAGTTACTAGTTGTAACTCAAGAAGCAGGAATATAATGCAAAAGGGGTGGTAGAAGAGGCAGGGAAGCTACGGGACGGGGTGTTGGGGGAAGAGGTCCAACTTTTGCATAGTAATTTAAACTCACCTGTGAAGCATTTTGTTGAGGATTCTGGCTGGTGCTAATTGGGATCATAAGAACAGTTCTACTAAGGTAGGATTGTTACACAAACCTACATACACAGGCGGCTTTGCATGAGCAATTGCTGCCATGCATTTCCAAAGGAAGGGGGGGAAAGCAGGGACTGCGTGAGAGAGAGATGGGGGGGAGAGAGAGAGGTGGGGGGGGGGAGAGAGAGAGACTCTGCATTTCATTTTAGAAGATGCCATTTATAATTGCTCACACCGCTACTTGGCTCAGAAGACGAGTTGCGCTGCTTCAAATCGCCCAGCGTATTTTGCCCTGATTAACAGATACCCCATACCTTTTCAGGAGCAGTGGAGAAGACAGACAGGAGATGTTGTTACTGTTGCTGCTGTTGTTTTAATGCAAATAAAACAAAAGGGATAGCAGGAAAGAAATAGACGAGCCAGCAATATAAAGCTTCTCTTCCCGTTCCCCCCTCCCCTTAATTTTTCTTTAAATAGCAGACAATCGTATTCTGAAAATAGAAGTTCTTTTCAGCTCTGGGCAAAGGGGTACCCAATTCACCATCCTAGAAGGCAGCAGGTTTAGAAGCAACTTGCTAGAACGGAGAGGCTTTTAAAAAAAAACTACAACGTAGACCAAGTGCTCAGTTTCACTCGGTGGTTCTTAGGAGGACTTAGCCAGGGATGTGAGATTGGTGAGTACCCTTTTCTGTAGCAACAGAGTTTTGCTTTCTTTAAAACAAAATATGTTTAGTTTGCTGCTGTTCTGTATGTTTTGAATGCACGGGTCTGGGTATGTGTGTGTGTGAGGGGGGGAAGCTTTATGATATGTTTTTTTTTCCCCTTGGAGAGATTTCTTGTAAATCTATGGTGACAGGTTCTTCGTGTGCATCTTTCTGACTCTGAATTGAATGTTTTGGCAAACTGGATGAGGAGGAAGGCTTAAGCTTTGTGTCCACTTCTCATTGTTGGAAAGAAATTATGGCATTATTGAAGGAAGGAGAAGCAAACCTCAGCCTAAGAAATCCTAGGGTGGTAGTTCGTGATGAGAACTGATTCTGACTCATTGAAGCATTTTATTGCCTTGCGTGAGTTTCCATACTGTGACTTTATAGCCCTGATACTCTTTTTGATCAATCCTCAAAAGTGTGTGTGTGTGTGTGTGAAGGGGAGAGAGCAGACTGATAAAAGTAAATAACTAGGCAGAAAAAATGAGTATCAGGTCATCCCTGTGTTTGTGTGCTTTTAGCAATTTGATGTGAAATAAAGGCAGAAAAAACAAATAGAAAGAGGAGTAGAACAAAATCTGTCCATAGACATGTTCTCATTCGCAGACCCACATCCACCCATGCCGCATACACACATGTGATGTTGTTGAGAAAGTTTGTTTAGTCGATGGAGCTGGTGGCCTGATCATTTTGAGGGTACTGTCACCTCTTGTTGCCTGGTAACGACGTCCCCTGCTGTTTTTGCTATCTGATAAAAGTCCAGTCAATGTTATACATTATTCATCTCCGTTCCAATCAAATAATCAAAATTATTTGCTTGCGCAGGGGAATATTTAACTAGATCAAAAGAATCTTGACTGGAAAGCACTGGATTGTTACCACTGGCACGCAGTTTTTGGTATGTGTCCATATATGTCTGTATGCATGCATACACACACACACACACACACATTATTTGCAGTAATTATATTTTGATGTGTGATGGATACTAGTGAAACCTATATTGAAGAATTGCAGGAGTTGACTGATTTCCATAGGCAGGGAAATGCTGAAATCAGTTAATGCTAACTAGGGAAATTACACTGTCCAATTTGCTTCATTGTGCTGTTTTTTCTTTTTCTTTTGAGATATACACTTTTAAAGAAAGTGTAAGATCTTTAGAAATGCTAAGAAAGGAGAATCATCTCTTTCAAAGCAAAGCATAATGTATTTTTAAAAGAGAAGCATTCAGTAAAATCTAGATCTACTTGTAACTGTTTGGTAAATTCTGGACCTAAACTCATAACTATTTTGCAGAGGAAGGAAACTTAGAAACCAGTGAAAGGTAAGGTAGAACCAGGATTATGTTTTTTTTTAAAAATGTTGTGTGTATTATAGGTGTGTATGTCAAGAAAAAAACTACATCTCAGAGCTAACTTTTACCAAAAAGCCTCTGACAATACGCTAAGACTAATCACTGTCTCTAGTGTTTTAAAAAGCTGTCCGTGTGAAGTCATTTGAATCCTCCCTCGTGAAATCTTTAAAAAATTAAAATGGGCTGACTTGTTTCAAGCCAAAAATAGGTAAATAAATCTAATCATCTTGAAACCACCATGTTTTTTTTCTCACCTAGCTGTAATTGTTAACATTCCTTTGGTAATCTATATCTGGGTTGCTTAGAATGTCAATGTAATTAGCATAATATAGTCACCGTCAGTACTCTTAAGAGGAAAGTAGGTAGCAAAGAGGTGTTTTTTAAAAAATGTGTGTTGTCACATACAGAAAAACCTAAAATCAAAAGGCTTCATGATCCAAGAAGGTATGTATGCATATGCGTTTTATGGCAGTAAATATTGGAAGATGGAAAAGTACAAAATGCCTCAATCACTAGACTAGGTTAACATAAACACAGCATCTATGTTTGTTGAACTTAGTTACTTTAAATATTTCATATAAACAAGTGAACATAAACCAGTATATTTAAAGATACTTCTTTCTTTTTCAGGAAACCGACTATATCAATTTGGACAGCGGAATAACTGACCGCAAAATCCTCCAAGATGGATAGTCCATTCAAGATGGATTATCTGCTGGATGTCGATGCTGCTTACCGGTTGTTTTACAGTCAAGGAGCTCAAGGTAGGGTTTTGAGATGGATATTTATGCATTGCTCATCATAAAGAAAAGACATGGTGGCCCTCTGGTGGAAGAGGCACCAGGGAGAATTAAAGCTCCTTTCTGAGCTGAGATCTGAAGACTTAAGGCAGCTTGATGTCTACAACTATATAGAGGAAGTTATTTTTTAAAAAAATGTGGAAATACGTTATGAAAAATAGTTTTGTAGGGATTATGAGTACAACCTGTTCTAGATCAGCTGTCTTCTTCAAACAGAATGATGCATGCCTTTCCTTCAAATGATAAATGAAACAAGATAGTGGTGGCAAAGCACCAGAACTCAAAAAAACCCAAAACATTGATAGACTTTTTCTGGCCCAGTTTGAAGCCAATGTATAATAATTTGCTTTTAAAGTTTAATTAATACCTAAAGATTAAGTGCATGAACTCTACTCTACTCCGCTCCGCTCCGCTCCACCCCGCCCCACACCACCCCACACCACCCCACACCATCCCATCCCATCCCATACTGTCAACTTGATGCTGAATCTTAGTTGATGGACTTCCTTCATGATGATATATACCCAACATGGCATTTTAGGTTTCTCAATAGTGTCTCCATTGTTCCTGTAATTGAGTCCATCTGCCATGTTCCCAGACATCATCTTTTCCTCTTTCCTTCCACTTATTCCAGCATTATGGGCTTCTCAAGAAAATCATCTCTGTCTGTCTGTCTGTCTGTCTGTCTGTCTGTCTGTCTGTCTGTCTGTCTGTCTGTCTGTCTGTCTGTCTGTCTATCACATACACTGTCCATCTTGCCAAATGCACACATTTTCTTCATCCTTGGGATTTTCTTAGTAAAATGCAGAAATAGTTTAGCATTGTGTTCTCCTATAGAGTATGAAATTATGCCATTGTTGTTATCACTTAAGAGATCATATCCTTCCAACATCTACCTGCCAATTATAAGGGCCTGCTTATCTTTAGCTCAGCAGCCTGGACGCCAGTGGAATCTTGAGTGACCCCACTGGGGAGTATTCACTTTAGGTATCCATTCATGGTGTGCTTTGCTTATCCATCCCAAGAACATCTCTGCCCATCACCCTACTGCAACATGATGAGATAACATAGCAGAATTTGGGGGAGATTATATCCCTATCCAACATGTGTTCCAGAAAACATGTGGAGTACATTTATTTATTTATGTATTTATTTACTTGAAGTCAACAGATGAAGAAAATGAAATCAAAATATACATGATAGATTCAAGGTCACCTTGTTAGTTTTATAGCTAAATAGGACATTGAATTTTGGTTTCTTATTGTTAATCTACGATTCTAACCAGAATACTACAGTGATAATACCTGGAATTGACAATCCCTGACAATTTTTAAAGATTAATAGCAGACAAAATAGTGGAGAATATTAAACAGCTGGTATACTCAAACATATATAAATTTTGCTTTTATACCATAAAACATATTTTTTATGTTCTTTGTACATAGTCCTTGACTTACGACCACAATTAAGCTCAAAATTTAAGTTGCTAAGTGAGACAGTTAAGTGAATTTTGCCCCATTTTACAACCTTTCTTGAGATAGTTGTTAGGTGAATCACTGCAGTTGTTAAGTCAGTAACATGATTGTTGAATAAATCTGGCTTCCTAGTGTATTTAACCTATCCTCTTGCACAATTGCTAGAAAGGAAGAAATGTAATGTAACAGTGGAAAGTTGGAGGAAGTTGGGTTTGCCTCAAGAATGTCTTATCTTTTGGTGTTACTTTAATACTGGACCCAACCTTCAAAGTTAACAATTAATCCTAGAAGAAAGGTTCAAGTTGCACATTACACTAAATTTGCAGTTTAGGACTGGATCTCTGGGAGAAGGGGATATAGATCTTTTAAACACTTTCCTCTACACCACTGTGAGAGGTAAAACCCAATTTGTTCCCACAACGCAGAGACAAGTTTGGTTTGCAATTTCAAAGGTTTTATTAGAAAAGCTTTTGGCCAAGAGTGACTCCCCCTGTCTCGTCTCAATTTGGTTTGAGAACAGGAAGCGTGCCCATTCAACATTAGGCAAGACATTTATACATTTAACAACGTAAGTCACGCCCCCAAAACTCACCCCATTCCCCTTGCTCATTTTAGTCATTTCGTGAGTCATCCTGTGGGCTGCAATTCAAACTAGAGGGTCAGCCTGACATTTCTTCCTGAGCAGCGGATGTCTTATCTATTTCTACTGCTGGACTCTGCCCTTGAGAGGATGTCCCTTATCTCCCTCCTACCCTGTTTCCCTGAAAGTAAGACATCCTCCGGAAATAAGACCTACTTACAATTTTGCCTCTTGCTGAAATATAAGGCATTCCCCGAAAATAAGACCTCCTCAATAATAAGGCCTCCCCTTCAGCGCAGCCGGAGCAGACAGGAAGTGCGATGTCTCGGACTTCTGGTTCTGGGAGGCCTCGGTGGAAAAATAAGACACCCCCTGAAAATAAGACCTAGTGCATCTTTGGGAGCAAAAATTAATATAAGACAGTGTCTTATTTTCGGGGGAACAGGGTAGTTTCAACAGAATCTAGAAAGAGACACCTGGGAAGAGCCGTTTACATTAGAAAAGCTCTTTTTCAACTCTTTTATGGGAACGGACTGGGGTCAGCTCACGTCTTAGGTCCCTGTCTCATGCCCACCTGCAGGTTAGATTATACAACAGCCCTTTGCCAGTACCTGCCTTGCTCACTTCACCCCTGGCAGCCCAGGTAATTAATGGCACGGCAGAATGGAGGAATCATTAGGAGGGAATGCAGGAATGTTTGCCAAAATGCCTCTTTCTCAAAGCCTTTCTCCCCCAGCTCAGTCGAAGAATGATCCAGGGTTTCGTTCAAGTTCTGTCGTTCCGTAAACTGATGTGAGATCCAGCTTTCTCAACTCAGAGCAAGATCCAATGTTGTGCTTCAAATGTTGGAAAGCAATCCGTAACACTGAAAACGCACCAATTACAATGCATGCTTTTTGAAATGGGTTCCGATTAAAAAATAATTGATTTTACATCTATGTTCTCCCATCTCCTTGTCGCCCCCCCCTACAGAGAGAGAGAGAGAGAGAGAGAGAGAGAGAGAGAGGGAGG
>JANHFO010000557.1:59637-74803 GCA_032468095.1 Pareas carinatus
ATTGCCTCACACACACCAACACTCAATATAGTTGAGTGCTGGCGTTCATGAGGCAATCTTCGCTGTGATTGGTTGCTGTGGGTGTGGAGGAGGAATTTCGCTTTCCCCCAACCCTTTTCTTTGATTATTGTGAGACTAGAAAGATTGATTACGTAGGCCTCTGGTCTGATTTTGTAGGACTTTTTTGTAGATAAACTAAATAATGTTCTCATGCCATCTTTCCTGTGGATGTACTTCCTAGTCGATTAGGCAATTCTGACTTATCCCAAACTGGCTATTCCCCAAAATTTCAACTCCCAGAAATCCCCACTCATCGTGGCCATTCTAAACGTTTTGAAATCAGAAGACTACATATTGGGAAGAGGTTCAATCTGGGAAAGATTGATTTGACCTCATATTAGAGATACTCCACTGGTTGCTACTGAAAGGAAACTGCAAAACATTTGAATACGTACTGTAAAAAATAATATATTTTTTTTAGATGGAAAGGGGGGCAGAAGGCAACTTCTGTCACCTGTCTCAGTCAAATTACTGGGACAATTTATCACCAGAAATTGCTGCTGAAACAGTACACCGCAGCAATTTGCTAAGTGCTAAGTGCCGTGCACAATTATATGGTTTCCACCCATCTAGACGCTGCCTTAAAACTCATACAAATAAAGACCTTAACACAGCTTATCCAAACGCTACATCCAAAAGAGCAGCTTAATTATAGAATTACAAGACTGGGTGAACCAGCTCTTTTATTTGGCAGTAGCAATCTGAGACAAAGCTCTCAGTGATAACCAACACATTCCGATAGAAATCAAGCAAAGACTTAAAAGCAGTCTTAAGAAGATTGCAAGAAGAGGAGGCAGATGAAGACAGCTTAGAACCACCTCCCATTTTGCAGAAGGATAAGGATGGTGATAACCTTAGAACCACCCATTTGAGAGAGTGGCAGCCTAGAACCTCTCCTATTTTGGATGAAGGGGCAGATCGATACACTCTAAGCTACATCTGTTTTTCCGAAGAGTGCAGACAACGCTCGCAGATCAGAACCACCCATTTTATAGAGAATTGGGAACGTCCTCAGCCTAGAACCACTCCTATTTTGGGTGAAGGGGCAGGTATGGACTGTCCAGAACTGCACCTGCTTATAAGATGGAAGAAGCAGATCCAGAAAATCTAAATGACACTTGTTTTTCAGAGGAATGCAGATAATGCTCAACAGTCTAAAACCAACCATTTTATAGAGGAACGATGACGTTGTCAGCCTAGAACCACCCCTATTTTGGACTAATGGGCAGGAACGGACTGCCCAGAGCTACACCTGCTTATGAAATGCAAGGGGCAGATCTTGAAAGCCTAAATGGCACTTGTTTTACGGAAGAATGCAGGCGATGCTCACAGTCTGGAACCACCCATTTTATATAGGAAGGGGGACAATACACTCAGTCTAGAACCACCTGTTTCCCAGATGAATGGGCAAGCAACTGTACTTTATTAACTCTCCCCAGGCAAAATATGGAGGAAAAATTATCAGGGGAAAATAGCCACGGGGCAAGAGGGATGCCACTGGACTTCTCAAGAGTTCTCATTTCTGCTTTGAAATTTAGTCTTTGCAGCACGGCAGACGATATGATGTGATCGCTTTGGATTTCCCCGTCTGTCTAGAGCCCAAAGCAACCACAGCTAGCCTGGGTGCTCAGCGCTCACATGCTTATTAGACAAGTAGAAGCATCATCCAGCCTTCCTTATGTCAATTAATGAAGTCACCCGAAGCACGAAAACCCAAAGCGTAATTAGGCACCACAGAGCAAGTAAGGAAGCCGGATGATACAAGAGTGGGGCAATTTGTGTAGCTCAAAGCAATATTCTCACCCTCCTGAGTGCACACTTAAGGATGAAGCAGGCACGAAGATGCGGCTAAGCTAATAATTAAATGCACATACAAAGAATCAGCTCTGCTTTGACAGCAAACTTTTTTGCTCAAAATTCCTCCGGGACTGACTGGCTCCAAACCAAAAATGACACAGGGAGATTCTTCCCAGCTGAGGTCTGTATTGTTTCACACCTACAGACAGACTCTTGCCAAACTGAAGCAGCTTATTATCCATATCACGCATATACGGATAGTCCTTGTCGTGCAACCTTTCATTTACTGGCAGCTCAAAGTTACAACGGCCCTGAAAAAAGGGACTTACGGCCGTTTCCCACTCTTACGACTGCTGTCGCATCCCCATTGGTCGCAGGATCAAAATTCAGACACTTGGCAACGGACTCATATGTATGACGGTTGCCGTGTCCCGGCGTCATGTTGGTCGCCTTTTGTGAATTTCTGACAAGCAAAGTCCATGGGGAAGCCAGATTCACTCGACGACCGTGTAAATAAGTTAACACCTGCAGTGATTCACTTAGCAATTGTGGCAAGAAAGGTCATAAAATGGGGCAAAACGACTGTCTTGCTTAGCATCCCCATGGTCATATGATTAAAATTCAGACACTTGGCAACCAGCACATATTTATGATGGCTGCTGTGTCCGTCATGTGATCACCTTTCCCAAACTTTGATAAGCAAAGTCAGTGGGAAAGCCCGATTCACTTAACGACCGTGTCACTAGCTTAGCAACTGCACTGAGGCAAGAAAGGTTGTAAAATGGAGCAAAACATACTTAATGACTGTCTCGCTTAGCAATGGAAATGTTGCGCTCCATCGTGGTCAAAAGTTGAGGACTACTTGTTCTCTGGGAACTCTTAGGGAGGAGCTGTCTTCACACACACACACACACCCCTCTCTCACACACACGCACGCACACACGCACATCTGGGGCTGAGTTCCCTCTTACTCCTCCGGAATGCAGCTCCGCCCTCCTGGGGATCCACCTCCTCCCTGCATTGCATCACAAGGACGGCTTCCGTGCACCAAGAATTGCTCTCGTAGAAGGCTCTTTCCACCTTGTGAAATCTCACATTACATCAAAGATACTCCAGCCACATCACCTTTGCGAGGGGCAGGCTGTGCTACTATTGCTTTATTCCTCGTGTTGCAAGAGTTTGCTCATTTTGCACCATGAGTAAACTGCAGTTCAGCACGAACCTTTGGACAGGCTTTGAGAATGCGTCCACAGGTTTTTTTTTTTGAGGGGGTTGGGGTGGGCGCACGGTGAAAGAACATGTGGTACAAGCAGTCCTCAGCTTACAACCACAGCGGAGTTCAAAATTTATGTTGTTAAGTGAGACACTTGCCAAGTGAGTTTTGCCCCATTTCATGACTTTTCTCGTCCCGTTTGTTAAGTGAATCGCCGCAGTGGTTAAATTAATCGCACGGTTGTGAAGTGAATCTGGTTCCCCCCATTGGCTTTGCTTGTCAGAAGGTTGCAAAAGGGGATCACCACGGGACACTGCGACCGTCGTAAATAGGGATCAGTTGCCAAGCATCCAAATTTCATTCATGTGACCGTGGGAGATGCTGCGACAGTCATAAATGTGAAAAATGGTCATAAGTCACTTTTTTCAGCGCCGCTGTAACTTTGAATGGTCAGTAAATGAACTGTTGTAAGTCGAGAACTACATGTACTGGGTCTGTTGCACACTCTTCCTTTAGTTCAAGATGTTGAGCACTCTCTCTTTTTTAAGTTATCCTGATGTTCCCAAGAAGGAGCACATGTCCCATCAGATTGGGAGATGTCATTCATTCATTCATTCATTCATTCATTCATTCATTCAACACCTTTATTTTTATAAATAACTCAAACAAACATACAGAATACTCCTTCCTTGTATTTTCCTCACATCAACGGTAAAGTGGGTTGGGCTGAGGGGGGGGGGGGGGCTGGCCCAAAATCACACAGCTGGCTTTCATGTCTAAGATGGCACTAGAACTCACTGTCTTTTATGATTGGCCAAAAGTCACCCAGTCGTCTTTGAGCCAATCACCACGAGACTGTGACTTCTAGTCCCACCTTAGGCATGGAAGCCAACTGGGTGACTTCTCCATCAGTCAGTCATTCTCTATCGGTCCAATCCACCCTCACAGGGTTGTTGTGGTGGGGAAAATAGGAGAAGAAAGGTGCATTGGATATGTTCGCCATCTCGAACTATTTAAAAAGTTCGATTAAAAAAAATTCAATAAATAAGAAAATAACATTTTTCAAAGCAGGCCATCAGCAAGGCAAGTTCTCAACCATTTGCCATTCCTTGTCCATTCTAGAGGTATAATATAAAGGTTAAAAGATTCTTCTATATCCAGATACTTACCAAAGTTGAGTGTTTTCGACTTGAGACACTTTTCCCACTCTCAAGATGGCGAGTTTTTTCAAAATTTCCAAACTGAGACTCAGGAGGAATTTCATATCCCATTCCTGAGAAGTCTGACACCATGTTTCTCGGCATCTCACCTAGAAAATGCTTTCTTTTTTGTTGGGGAGTTTCTTTCTCATAGGATAGGAAATGCAAATCTCAAGCAAAGATTTTCAAAACAACTTTCTCCCAGCAGTTCTGCGGAAAAAAAGAAAGAGGAGAGAAGGGAAAGGAGAGAAAGGTCATTGAAAACAAAACTCATGGCATGTATTATTCTGAAATGAAATTATGAATGATTTTAGTAGAGTATTGTGAGTCACACAGATCAACAGACTGTATTTCCTTACCCTCTGGATGCTTTTTCCACCTGATTTAACTCTCAGACATATATATCAAACAACAGACACAGATATCCCTGAAGGTTTTCGGTTAATAATCGTGCTCTGCAGACATTCAGATTCAACCAGCAATGCTGTTTATTAGTAACGCTCTATTTACCCCAATAGATGCTTGAAGCATTCAATGACTATTATAAACTTATTAATTTAATAACTTGCTCAGAACGCAGAGACCGAGGGAATTACAGAAAGGAAGATATTGGTTTGAGCTTCCTAACAGCAAAACGGCAGACAGGAAAACAAATGACTAAGTTTCAATAATAAAGTTTGATTTATTACAGGCTGGAAAACAAGACTAATTGGAATGTCACAAACAAGATAGGAGTGGAAGAGTGTCGGTATGTGTGTGTGTGTGTGTGTGTGTGTGTGTGTTAACACCAGGGTGTCATCCAGGGATGGGGTCACAAAAGCCAAAATGTTGGCTCCAATCACATGGTCATCTTCAATTATGCACCTATGACCATTTCATTTGAGTGTAGGAACTGTTCTTTTGCGGCTGATGTTGGATTAGCCCACATTTGTGGGTCTGTAACATAAAAATTGGCTAACAATTTAGTGTTCTCAAAAAAAAAGAAGGGTTATTTGACTAAATTGAATGGCAGTGATCATCTGGCAAGCAGAGTTGGAAGGGGCATTAGAGGTAAAAGGTTCTAGCCCAACCTTTTAACTCAAGCAGGAAACCGGCCTATGACGTTTCAGACAAATGGCGGTCCAATCTCTTCTTAAAAGCGGCTGCGTTCTAGGTTAGCTTCAGCTTCTGTCTTCGAGGGCACCTCCCATAAAGCGTATTTCAGTCTACTTCTTGAGGCAGATCCTCCAGCGTTGGCCAAAGACTTTCCTGCTATGGCTTCCATCTGCTGTTCCAGCTGGAGCCATAAGTTCCAGAAGAACCTCAGGATGCGACGTCTCGCCCTTTGGTTTGATCTACCTGGAAAAACCGGCGCCCACTTTATAGATATGGGAAGGGAGGCTATTTATTTTATTTATTTATTTTATTTTATTAGATTTTTTATACCGCCCTTCTCCTCACGGACTCAGGGTGGTGTATAGCCAATTAAAATAGCACAACCACAAACATTAAAATACGTTAAAACAAAATATTAGAAGGCTGCGTTAGATAAAAACCGAATATAAGACCAATTTAAAACCAAATTAAGATAAGTTTAAAATTATAAAAACAGTGGCTAAAAAGCGGGAGGGCCGGAATAGGCCAGTCCAGCTTGGGTGAATAGATGTGTCTTCGGGGCACGTCGGAAAGCATGGAGGTCGGATATGGTGCATATTTCTGAGGGGGAGGTCATTCCAGAGGGTGGGTGCTGCCACAAAGAAGGCTCTCCCCCTGGGGGTCGCCAGCCGACATTGTCTGGCCGACGGCACCCTGAGGAGGCCCTCTCTGTGGGAGCGTAACGGTCGGTGGGAGGTATTTGCTTGCAGAATGCGGTCCTGTAAGTAACCGGGTCCTAAGCCATGTAGCGCTTTAAAGGTCTTAACAAGCACCTTGAAGCGCACCAGGAAGCCTACCGGCAACCAATGCAGCTCGCGCAGGAGGGGGGCCACATGGGTCCTGTCACTGGCCCCCATAAACCTCCCCATAAACCTCCTGTCACTGGCCCCCATAAACCCCATAAACCTTCTGCACCAGCTGGAGCTTCCAGATGCGCCCCAAGGTGAGCCCCATGTAGAGAGCATTACAGTAGTCCAGATGGGCTGTGACGAGTGCTTGAGTGACCGTCTGCATGATGTCGCGATCTAGAAAGGGGCGCAATTGGCATACCTGGTAAAAAGCCCCCCTGGTGACGCCTTCCACATGATATATTAAGGACAGCCATGCATCCAGGAGGACGCCCAAATTGCGGACCCTTTCTATGAGGGCCAAAGACTCGCCCCCAATAGCTAGCGATGGAGTGAGCTGGCTATATCGCGGCGCCGGCAGCCATAGCCTCTCGGTCTTGGAGGGATTAAGCCTGAGTCTATTGCACCCCATCCAGACCCACATGGCCTCCAGGCACCGGGACATCACTTCGATGGCATCGTTGAGATGGCCTGGGGTGGAGATATACAGCTGAGTGTCGTCAGCGTATTGACGATACTCCACCCCAAAGCCACGGATGATCTCACCCAGCGGCTTCATATAAATGTTGAACAGGAGAGGTGAGAGGACCGACCCCTGAGGTACTCCACAAGTGAGGCCCCACGAAGTCGACCTCTGCCCTTCTGCCAACACTGTTTGCGTCCGGCCAGAGAGGTAGGAGGAGAATCACCAATAAATGTTGCCTCCCACTCCCAACCTCCCCCAACCGGCGCAGCATGATACCATGGTCGATGGTATCAAATGCCGCTGAGAGGTCTAATAGGACCAGGATAGAGGAACAATCCCTATCCCGGGCCCTCCAGAGGTCATCCACCAACGTGGTCAATGCTGCCTCTGTGCTGTACCCAGGCCTAAAACCGGACTGGAGCGAGTCCAAATAGACAGATTCATCCAGGAACCGGGGGAGCTGTCGTGCAACCATACTCTCTACAACCATCGCCACAAAGGGAAGTTTAGAGATAGGACGATAATTGCTTAAATCAGCTGGGTCCAGTGAAGGTTTCTTGAGGAGGGGCCGCACCATCGCCATGTTCCCAAGATAGTAAAACCGGTTTGTGATCTGACCATGTTGTCAGTTCTATTTATATTTGTGTTAGGTTTTGCTGTAGTTCAGAGGATATCCAAATCATATCCAGTCTTGACCATGAACAGTGATTGTTAGAAAAGAAAGTACATTATTTAGCTTTTGGGTTTCTTTCTCTCCATATTCACACATGTTGAATTCTTGTAGCATCTTAATTAATGATTTTTTTAGTTTATTTGATTTATAGTCCAGTTCCTTATTGGGAATACCGTTAAAATCTCCTATGAGGCATATATGCTGGTAGTTTAATTCCAGAATTTTATTGTGCAAAGACTGGTAGAATTGGTCTTGACCTAAGTGTGTGTCTTATTGATCTTATTAAATCTCATATTTCTTCCAATTTCTTCCTCTTGTTTATGATAAAACATCCAAAACATCCTTCCTCAAATCACACAGCTACAATCACAATTCTTACATTAATTTCCACTTTAAAAATGTGAATATACAGCCTAATCATCTTGTCACATTCCACCACATTCCTTTTATATCTTCTATAACACACTAATCCATTTATGGTAAAAATGAAAACAGCCGCCGCCCAAGGAGAAACTCCCAGTCCTCCGGAGAAGCCACCCAGGTGGCCAGAGAACACTCTGCCGCCCCTGGAGAAGCTTCCCAGGCCTCCAGAGAACCTTCTCAGGCCTCTGGAGAAGCTGTCCAGGTGGCCAGAGAGCATTCCGCCACCCCAGAGAAGCCTCCCCGGTCTCCAGAGAAGCTGCCCGTGCCTCCAGAGAAGCCACCCAGATGGCCAGAGAGTATTCTGCCACCTGCGGAGAAGCCTCCCAGGCTTCTGGAGAAGCCTCCTGGGCCTCCAGAGAAGCCACCCAGGTGGTCACAGAGCACTCTGCCACTCCTGGAGAAGCCTCCTAGGCCTCTGGATAAGCCGCCTGGACACCGGGGTAGCACCCTGCCACCAGGAGAAGCCAAAGGCAGGTGGGCAGTTCCCATTCTCAGGCCTGGCTGACTGGGTGGCTAGCTCACCCCACTGTCTCAGTCTCTGTCTCTTTTTCTTTCTTTGTGTATGTGTGTCTCTCTTTTATTCTCTCTCTTTCTCTCTCTCTCTCTCTCTTAGTGTCTTTCATTCTCTCATTTTCTCTCTCAGTCTCTCTCTGTCTCTTTCACTCTCCCTCTCTTTGTCTCATTCTCTCTCTCTCTCTTTCATTCTCTCTCTCAGTCTTTCTGTCTCTCCCTCTGCCTCATTCTCTTCTCTCTCTCTCTCTCTCCAACTCGGTCTCTCTTTCATTCTCTCTTTTTCTCTCTCAGTCTCTCTCTGCTTCTTTCACTCTCCCTCTCTTTGTCTCATTCTCTCTCTCTTTCATTCTCTCTCAACCTTTCTGTCTCTCTCCCTCTGTCTCATTCTCTTCTCTCTTTCTCTTTCTCTCTGCCTCTCTCACTCTCATTCTTTTTCTCTCTCATTCTCCCTCATATCACACTTAAATGTGTAATATTTAAATAAGCTTCAATTATGTCGCTGGAGAGGCGAGGTTGTCATGAGGGGGGCATCATCGGGATGGGGGCGTTGCGAGGGGGCATGTTGCCATGCTGGCACTTTACAATACGTAAGTGGACTTTGGGTTACAATTTGGGCACTCATTCTCAAAAAGGTTCGCCATCACTGGTATGTAGCATTTCTACCTTCTATTCTCACACCTAATTATTGCTTAAAATCATTTTCATTAACATTTCATAACAATTTCACTTATTATTTCTACATTTTATAACATTTCTAAGTAATGCAGTCCTTTACCTTCACCTAATATCTATTATCTATTTGCTTATTTAATATCTTCTATCATATGCCTTTTTGAGTAAAATTTTGTCTCTCGTATGTTTTAACTGTTCATGTCTTTTTTTCTCCTCCATCTTGACTTCTCTGTCTTGCCTGCAGCATGCCTTGTTGTCAATGTTTAAAATTATTCCTTCTAGCCGGTGTTGTTCTTACAGATATTTCTTCTATCATTTAAAATTCCTATTTTTAAGTCCTGTTTTTGAAACTTTTTTCTGGCTTTTTTCTTTTTTCTTAAAAGCCTTTAAGTCCTATTGGCTGTTTTGTCTGCTTTTTTACCTTTGTCACATCTGTTTGCTTTTATCAGAATCCTGCTCTGGGCCGCCAGCCCAAAAAGGTTGGGGAACACTGGACTAGAAGACCTCCAAGGTCCCTTCCAACTCTGTTATTCTATTCCTATTCCTATTTCTATTCTAACCTAATGTTTCTCATGAAATTGCTGTTGGTATGAAATGGAAATGCCATGGAAGGTCATTTGAACTCTTTTTAAAAAAATTCTCTTTATTAATTGCAACTTTAAAAACATTTACTTTAAGAACATATATACATTCGTTATTTTTTCCTTTTGTTCAGTCCTTGAAAAGTTATTTGTTGTATTCTGTTTTTTTTCTTTCTCTTCATACACCATCTTCCATAAGTAGTTCTGTCATATCAACAGTTACCTTTACATTATTTATACGTTATTTATTGGTGATAACCTTTAAAGTGCTCCATGGCATGGGACCAGGGTATCTTCAGGACCGCCTACTACCAGTTAATATCTCCCACAGGCCAGTACGCTCGCACAGAGAGGGCCTCATCAGGGTGCCGTCGGCCAAACAATGTCGGCTGGCGACCCCCAGGGTGAGAGCCTTCTCTGTGGCAGCTCCAGCCCTGTGGAATGAACTTCCCCCGGAAATACGGACCATCACGAATCTCCTGGTCTTCCGTCGGGCTCTAAAAACATTTTTATTTACCCAAGCCGGGCTGTCCTGATCCCTCTTTTATATTTTATATTTTAATTCGGTTTTAAATTTTAAATTTTATATGCAATTTTTTTAGTTTGGCCAGTATATCTAATTCTTTTAAATGTTTTTTAATTATTGTATGTTTTGTGTTTTTATCTCTGGCTGTACACCGCCCTGAGACCACCGGGAGAAGGGCGGTATAGAAGTTTGAAAAATAAAATAAATAAATAAATAAAATTTCTAATCCAATGCTATTTTATTTGAGATGATAGTTTATAATCCTAGAAGCATATGGACCTGTGCAATGTTTCCATAATATTTTTACTTCAAAGTTATTGCCTCATATTATGACAGGTTTTGGATTAAAGTCCAAAAGGTATTTCAGGCAGGGACCGAGCATCTGCTTGCAATTCTTTAAAGCAGCACATCTATTTTGGGGATTATGCAATGCTAAGAAAATATACCGCTACTTTAAAAGCCTGCAGGTGGATGGCATGTTTAAATCTTTCCCCTGTGGATTTGGAAGCACCATTTTGAAATCAAATCCAGCACAGTGCACCATGGTGCTACATAATCAATACATCCCTTTCTCATTCAAGCTAAAATTGTCTCACAAAAAATTCAAGTTAAGTAAGAATGCATTGTCACTGTGTATATGAGAATCATTTCTAGAACATGATAATTATAACAGGAGAGCTATAAGTGAAGTGAAGTTCTAAGATGTAATACTGGCCCCATCTATTTATGCCATAAAAAGTAGAATACTGTGCTCAAATTGCCTTTGTAATGTCCTTTTATACAACAACACAATCAGACCTTTTTACTAAAGGAAAGGAGTGCCTCGAGAGTGTCTCCAATGTGCCTGAAAAAATGTCAATATTTGGCAGATATTGGGGGCAGAAAAGGAATAGATGCTTTTGCAAACCCATTTCCATGGAACATTGCTTGATCTGGGCACTGTTCTGATAGTATTTTTGGAGCATGGTGTGTTAATCACAATAAATTTAAAAAAAACCTTTGGAGCAATTTAAGAGACATTGTTGTGATTATTTTAGATACTTTTTAGATGCATGTTTTTTTATTTCTGTGGAGTCCTTTTAATTTCTTCCTATTTAAATTTCTGTGCAGCCTTTCACTTTCCCTTTTAATAAGGCATAAGTCAATTATAATCCCTTCACCACTCTGAACAAATTGGTGTGTGAAACAGGCTGGCTGGGGATGGTGGAAATGGAGGTCCAACTCATCTGAAAGGCAGATTGGGAAGAGCCCCTTCCCTAACCATTCATGTATTGTCCAATTTAAGAAAATCATTTGTAGGCATACAATTGAAATAGGTTATTCCTTTTTCATAGAGGGGGGCTGAGAAATAAAATAACTTGCCCAGTACTGCACAGAATCAGAATAAAAAAAGATTTGGTCAAGTGTGTCTGGACACATAAGGAATTTGTCTCTAGTGTATATGCTTTATACCTACATACATACAATAAACAAACTGTCATTATAATAATAGGATACATTCATAATCATAAAGTACATTCATCTTGTCATGTACATATAATCATAAGATACATTCATAATCATAAAGTACATTCATCTTGTCATGTACATATAATCTGCAATCAACAAACCAGTAACTCAGTAACCACAGATTAACTTGTGAGCATCAATTCACATTTTTCAGCCTCACCTGCTACACAGTTGAATAATTTGTCTGTAAAGCACTACTGTTCAGGTGTTTTATTTTGCTAAGTGGTCTAATTCTTCACAGCCTGTTCAACTGTCCCTGTATTTAGAAACAACTGCAACAAACACATTCTGCTTGAAAACGACTGTCGCAACGATTAATGCAGCCATTCATGTTTTATTTGCTATATGCTCAGCTGGTTGCATATCTCTAATAGATCAGTTATATGTGTCCTCCATTCAAATAAAAATGTGCAAATTAAGACCATGAAGCAGAATTTGATTTTAATTGAGAGATGAGCAGCAACATCAAATTCAGTTTGAGAATTAGCTCAAGTTTGAGGAGGTTCTATTACCTTTGCAAATTTTAAGGTATTTTTGGTTGAAAACTGCAATAGTTATAGAATTTTTTTTGTTTTTCTGCTTTTTGAATACATCATTTTCCAATTTACCAAGGGCCTTGAAGATATATAGGAATACAACTCTTATAAAATCCAGACTGTATAACCAACATCCCTGGAGGGCATTGGAGGGATTATATTATGACTTCCAGAAACCTCAGACTGGTCACAAAAAGTATTTGTTTTTATAAAAGGTCCTACTCATAAAATGATGATTTATAGTACTATTCCATGAATGTCTCCTCAGAAAAAAAATCTCATTAACTGCTGTGGAGAGATACAGTGACATAGACTTACAGCTAACAATGTTCTTTGAGGTAGCCATTTAGTGTCATTTGTGTTTTTATTACAGAAAGCTTCACTAAGGGAAGAGCTTAGTTCTGAGAAGAAAATGGCAACACATTATAGTGCAAGATCATTATTTAATGAACACTCTAACCCTCATATGATTTTTTTAAAAAAAGAAAGACTCAATTAATGTCATGGGTATCCCAATTAAAATTAATTTATATAGAATTCTCCAGAAAATAGCTTAGTTAAAATCCACTTTAAAAAAAATGGTTTTCTGTCCTCTTGGGCTCCCCCTACAATGTTCTGAAAAAAATCATACATTATAAATGCAAACTTACTCATATATTTTTTTGGAAAAGGGGGGGAGATGCCAGGTGGCTGAGATTTCTTTCAACTGCAAATTTCTCCTGAAGCTAAAACAGGTCAAGGTTTCTGGCTTGTTGGTAGAGATGTAATTTGATATAAAATAAGTAAAATCCTTATTACACTAGAACTTTTACCAAGGGGAAATAAAATGTTGTTTGTTTGTTTGTTTGTTTGTTTGTTTGTTTAACCATCTCACTATGACTCTGGGAAGGAAAGACAATTAAAATCAAAACAATATCAGACATTATAAAAATTAAAAGTAAAGGCAGTCGAGAAACAATCACTAACACAACCATGAAGTGTGTCCCTTGAAATGTTCTTAAACCAAATACCATGAATTCATGAAAGAAGATATTAATAGTAATAGTGATAGCAGTGATAGTTATAATATTAAACTTCTACGCTACCTCACTCATTATGAATAACTGCCATGAATCAATTATGAAATAAACAAGTCATTGAAAAAAATTGAAATCCTAGACATCCTCCTACATAGGAGAATTACTTGAAGAATGGGGCTCGAATCTCCCAAAAATTTAAAGGTGAAAGTTACTTTGAACAAAACTCATCTTCTAGTGGACACACCCACGTAGTTTTCTTGGCACAGTACTGAACTGGTTTGTCATTATCTTCTTCCGAATTCATTACATCTCATTCTATAGATCAGTATTTCTCAACCTTGGAAACTGGAAAATATGTGGACTTCAACTCCCAGAATTCCCTGACCAGCATGGCTGATTGGGGAACTCTGGGGGTTTAACTCCACACATCTTCAAACCGCCAATGGTGAGAAACATCGATACAGATTATACTTTATCTCACTTTTTTGGAGATGGTGAGCAATGTAGACAAGGATCATATATAGGGATTGGGTATGTCTAGCCTAATGAAAAGAAGGACTAGGGTAGGGAGACATGATAGCACTCTTCCAATACTTGAGGGTCTCCTACAAAGACGAGGGGGTTCAAACTGTTTTCCAAAGCACCAATAGACAAGACAAGAAGCAATGGCTGGAAACTAACCAACGAGAGAAGCAAACTAGAACTAAGGAGAAATTTCCTAATGGTGAGAGCAATTAACCAATGGAATAACTTGCCTTCAGAAGTTGTGGGTGCTCCGTCATTGAAGGCTTTCAAAAAGAGACCCAACAATCACTAGTCTGAAATGATAGGATCTCCTGCTCAGGCAGGGGGTTGTATTAGAAGACCTCTGAGGTATCTTCCAAGTTTTATTCTATGCTCTACATCCAGGCCATACTGCCTAATTATTGTATGAGATGGAGAAGAGATGCCAGTCAATGATTGAGCTGTGTCTCAAGAACAATGCAAAAACAGAAAAGGTAAATGGCAATTAGAACCAACAAAACAAATGCTAAAAAGCAAACATGATAGAGGTTAAGGGAGGAAAGGGGGAAGAAGAGTAGGCCTAAGATTGCCATGGCAGAGTAGAAACTGTGAAGACCAGGGTTGGTTTGTTTGCTTGTTTATTATTTATTATTTTTATTTATTATGTATTTACTTAGACTTATATACTGCCAATTTCTATAACCAATAACCAATTTCTAATAAGAACTCTTTGACAACAGGCCTTGTTCCGAAGTATCTCCTTCAATGTGCATCTCTACCTACAGGTATTAAGATTTCTAGTTGATACCCAAAGGAGTAAGATTGAATATTGATACGGAATATGTGACTATTAGGCGGGAGTATCAGGCCCTTTGCATTAATCCAATGCCCTTGCCTTTCTGGATTCTTGTATAATATATGTATAATTACACATTTATAAAATACCTAAACATTTACATTTTGAAATGTTAAGTATCTAATAGATCCATTTCCTTGTGGTTGCTTGATTAAAACAGCTGCTTATGTTTAATGGTAATAGTTTTCCAATTTTCACAGTGCCATCTGCCCCAGTGTCTTTATGCATGTGATAAATACCCACATGGCATTATTTGATGAAATGTATTGTTCTTGCAAATTGGTTTAGGAGTCTGCAAGTGCCTACATCCGTTACATTTCACTTCCTTGCCGCACCAAAACAAACAAATACACTTAATGTCTCTGAGCTTAATCAATGTTGCTCATGGAAAACATCAATAACCAGTTGTGGGCTAGAACATAGTCTCAACTGCATGTGCATATCAAACTATTATTTCTTGGGCCCTAGATAAGGACTATAGTATGGATTATGCTATGCGTTCAATTGTACATCTCCTTTTGCAAATCTGCAGGTAAGACAAATACGTTTGAGGCAAAATGAAGAGCTGTAGTGGCACAGTGGTTAGAGTGCAGTACTGCATTCTACTTCTGTTAACAGTCGGCTGCCAGTAAGTTCA
>JANHFO010000557.1:158943-172571 GCA_032468095.1 Pareas carinatus
GAAACTTGAAATGTAACTAGTTGGTTGATGTTGATTGAAATATGTAAGCACATTGTTTTATGTTTTGTTGAAAAAATAATAATAAAATTCTTTCAACAAAAAAAAGAGATATTTGATGAATTGGATTTCTCCATATTACAGTGTTTCCCTGAAAATAAGACCTTGTCTTATATTATTTTTTGCTCCAAAAGATGCATTAGGGCTTATTTTCTGGTTAGGTCTTAGTTTTCAATAAATATGGTACTAAATGCATCTGTCTGGCTGATGATCTTAACTGGAGTTTATTTTGGGGGTAGGGCTTATGTTCTGAGCATCCTGAAAAATCATACTAGGCCTTATTTTCAGGTTCTTATTTTTGGGAAAACAGGGTCCCTGGATACGTTCCTGCAGTTTTCTTTTGCAAGGTTTTTCAGAAGTGGTTTATCATCATCTCCTTCCTAAGGCTAAGAGAAGGTGACTGAGTCAAGGTCACCCAACTGGCTTCATGCCCAAGCTGGAACTAGAACTCACAGTCTCCTGTTTTCTTGCCTGATGCCTTAACCATCACACTAACCTGGCTCTCTATGACACCATATATCTCACAGCAAAATGATACTCATCTTGTGCCATTTGTTGCCAATAGAGCACATCAATTTTCACGTAGGCCAGGGGTGAGCAACCAACAGCTCGGGAGTCCCTTTTGATAGGCTCCAGAGATACCTCTGAATATCTTTATTGAAAGATAGCAAAGTAGTTCTCACCCATCTTGAGGTAGAAAACATGAATTAGAATCATCAGAATTTATTTTGCCAAGTGTGTCTGGACACACACGGAATTTGTCTCCGGTGTAAATGCTCTATACTTACATCCATACAATAAACAAACTGCGATTACAATCAAAGATACATTCATAATCATTTGTAAGCATAAGATACATTCATAGTCATGAAGTACATTCATCTTGTGAAGTACATATAAGCTGCAATCAACAAACCGCAATCTTAATCATGAATGCAATCGCAATCATAACTACAACTGAAGTCTACGATTTAAAATAATCATACCACGGTATAAAAAGTAAGTTTCCCCCAGCCTTTCCTTTCCTATTCCATCCTTAGTTATCAGAAACTCTTCTCTGCCTTCGATATTATCTTCCTCAGAAGGACTTGCAAGGACTTGAAAATGATTTTGTTCCAGGAGCAGACATTCATTTTCCTATTTGCTGTTCTTGGGAGAAAGGCATACTGGATTTGTTTTTTTAAGAAAAAGGCTCGAGATCTTCTGTTTACAAAGGATACAAATCACATGCATATCCCCCCCCCCAAGGAAATGTTTTCTATACCCAAGGACATTGACTGAGTAACATTTGCATATGCCAAATGCAGAAATGGAGCCTTTGGTATGAATAAATGTAAGATTCCTCTCTCACCACAGTCCGCTGCTCAATTTATTATCGTGCTGGAAACAATGGATTGAGAATTTCACATTTCTGTGTACGTACACCAGATGGATACAAACTCCTTGTGTCTCCACACGCACTTGGCGAATAAATTCTAAATTCTAATAATTCTAAATTCTCATTCTGCTCCCTATTTCTCATTCTTTCTCTTTGAATTGCACTTGAGCTGAACAGCTCTTCAAATAGAAAAGGAACTTGAGGCTCCTGGGCATAAATTAAGCTATTCCATCTCACTCATGGGGCTCTAAGGCCCTAACCCCAAAGCCCAACTCTGCCAACTGTAGCACATGCCCAGAGTCTTTTGCAAAATGTTACTCATATCAAACACTCGACGTCTATTTTCCTTTAGGAAAAGTGTTCTGTGGTGATCAAACTGAAGGAAGCCATGGCTACAAATGCTCCGCCATTTATTGCTGCAGGAGGAGACAGGAAGCCATTGTCGATTTCTCCCACCCAGAGAAAAGCAAGTCAGGGACTTTGTCCTTCACCCTGCAGGCTGGGTCACATAGGTGTGGAGGATGAAAATCATGGAGAGGAAAGGGCTCGCCATGTCATCTGTGGGAACAGGAAGCTGGATTCAGCCTTCAGGCCAAATCCTAGTTCTTCCATCCTGAAACAAGAGATGCAAGGAAAAAGATGCAAGGACTCCAGGAGGCCTTGACTTACAACCACAATGGAGGCAAAAATTTCCTCAGTGAGATGTTTCGTAAGGGAGTTTTTGCCTCATTTTAAAACCTTCCTGATCACAGTTGTTAAGTGAATCGCTACAGTGGTTAAGTTAGTAACACAGTTGTTTGGTGAATCTGGCTTCCCTCCACGGACTTCGCTCATCAGAAGGTCGGTCGGGGAGGGGGTGTGTCACATGATAACCGTCATAAATAGGAGTCCATTGCCAAGCATCTGAATTTTGATCATGTGACCATGAGGAAGCTGTAACAGTGATAGGTGTGGGGAAACTGTCATAAGTCACTTTTTTCAGGGCCATTGTGTGAATGGTCACTAAAAGAATTGTAAGTTGAGGGCAACTTGTACTACAGTGTGGTATAAATGAAATTGGTTTCAAATATTATCAGAGGTACTGCTTCAAGGTACCTCATTGAAGCACAATAGCAGCCTACCAAGGAATTCCAAAGTTTATAGTCTATATAACTATAATCTGTAGAATTATAGATTATCATTCATCCCTACCCTGGATCAAATATTCAAAGCGAGAAAGGGTGCAGGTTTTCCGTTCTACACAGATAAAAACAGTTGAAGAGGGTATTGTACCAACATGAGGGCATTAGATATGGGGGCAATTGGGTTACTAGCATGTTTACACATTAAATAATGAGTAGTAATAGCTCAGAAAGTTCCTGTTCAGAGTCATTACTCACCTTCTCATGTTTGGGGGAGGGATTTGTTTTTAAAAAAGCATTCTGTTAGCACAATGGATGTTTTTGGAAGATCACTTGCAGTAGTCCTTTGACAGGTGTGACTATTTTATAGTTATGGTTATGGTTATGGTTATGGTTATGGTTATGGTTATGGTTATGGTTATGGTTATGGTTATGGTTATAGTTATAGTTATAGTTATAGTTATAGTTATAGTTATAGTTATAGTTATATAGATATATAGATATATAGTTATATAGATATATAGTTATATAGTTATATAGTTATATAGTTATATAGTTATAGTTATATACACATACACACATAGGGTACTCTCTATATAGGGTTTGGCTAGTCTAGAGAAAAGAAGAACTAGGGGTGATAGCAATATTCCAGTATTTGAGGAACTGCCTAAAGGAAGGACAAGAAGCAATGGGTAGAAACTAAATCAAGGAGAGAAGCAACCTGGAATTAAAGAGAAACTTCCTAAGCTCCCTTCCAGCTCTATCCTGATTGGTTGACTACTATGTAGCACCTCCTAGAGATCGGCCAAATAGAATTTGGTTCTTAGTCTGATCAAGATTCTATTCTCGTACATAAGAATCTAAGGATGCTACAGCAAGAAACAGTAAATGCTTAGGTAGACACCTTCTAGTCACCCATTTCTATTACCACATTGCTTTTAGCTATTATCCCAACCATCTCAGGGGGGAAAAAAGATTTAAATGCTCTTTAGGCTTAGCATTTAATGAATGGCAGAATGAGATTTTTTAAACCAAACGTCTAGGTTTTCACAGAAGTGAAAAAGAGATCTCAAAATAGATAGGTAAATAATAGTTATTAACTAACTAAGAGTCTTGATACAGTACTATTTGGTCCCTTACCAAAGTCTCCTCTTTAAATTTAGAGAGAGAGAGAGAGAGAGAACCTTCTTTTTATCTGTTTGTTGAGTCATGATCTCTGACAGTATTGGTTTTTCATTTTCTTTGACCGTGCTGGTGGAATATGAAGAGGGCAGCAGTGCAATACATCTGCAAGGCACCAGATACTGGACTTGTACAATCTCTTTCCATATTATTTGAGTACGTCTTCCCTTTTTTCCAGTACGAAATACCCATAACTGTGCAATAGCCAAGGAACTCAGGCTAATGCTTATCCTGTGTTTGTAAGCAATCTAGATGCATGGAAGATCTTTTAGCTAGGAGATTCATATGTGATAGAATGAATGTAACTGTTACTCGTTGTTAGGGTTGATTGCAAAGGATTGTGTTGATTTTGATTGTGATATTGTATTGCTTGTGAAGTGCAGCAGGGAAGCCCTTGAGCTTTGGCTAATCACAAAGGATAATACCTTCCTCCTTTACAAAGAGAGACCAATAATTTCAATTCCCATCTGGATATAAAGATTTTTTATTCAGCTGTTCTAGTAGGGGACGGGGGAGAGATTCTTTGCAATTAAAAGTAATTATTGAATGGAATCACTTTTTTCTAGGTAGTTTATACACCCACTAGTTTCTCCCCATGTTTATGTTTTTCCATTATTAATTGGAATGGAACTTGAGACTTAGCAGTCTTTCCTAACCAGCTCTAATATGAACATGGCAGAGGCAGCTGCTAATTCTTTGAAATACCGTAATTTGAATTCACATTGATCCAAAGCTGTCTCAGTATAACCTTTAATATATCCTGAATAGTGGCAGGGGTGAAGGAACACTTGATGTAGCATGGAAAACAAAGGAAAACTGTAGCACCATTGATTTCATGGTAATAGCTAAGAAAAAAAAGGAAATAATAAAAACAAAAATAGATGGCATGATACTGTGATTTTCCGGAGGGATTTGCACAAACTTGGAAATCCTGTTCTGACTGAGGTAATTTATTCATACCTGAGCTTTACTAATTCAAATTCCAGATGGATAACTAGATTTCCTATATCTGAATACTTAATTTAAAAAAAACCCATCAATTTCTCCTTTATTATTTGTTTGTTTGTTTCTTCAATCTATTTGGCCGCCTATCTAAGCAAGTGACTCTGGGTGGCAAACAATCTTAACATAAATGAGAAACAATTTCAATCATAAATAGAAAAAAATTAAAATACACAGCAGCCAAGGAAGAAGATTTAGTTTGGTCAAAAAGTAGTCTAAAGCACCAAAAGATTCCAAGTGTCTTACAAATTCTGTAAATCATTTAAGACATTCCTCCTTGACATTTATTTTCTTAAGTGTAGGAAATATTTTATATAAAGGAAAATTAGATTGTGATTCCTTGTCTGCAGTTTGAAATAGCGCAGCCAGAATATATGAGGAAAAAACATTTACCGGTAGTTGACAAAGACTGGTAATATAGGTGTCGATCTGTTGCACATCAAGAAATCTTCCTCCTTACTATATTTATGAAACAAATTTGGGGCATATATTATTTTTCTTTGTTTGGCATATAACTGTGCTTGAATTAACTGCAAAAACATAACAAATTTGACTATTTGAGCTGTCTAGTAAACTAGTTGCAAATGTCTTGTGCCGGAATTGAATGATTTAAAACAAAACAAATCCTGAATCAAAGACCAGGGAATATAACACTAATGGAAAGTGGAATTGTTTGCTCAGGCACAACTCAGTGCTTCAGGCTGTCTGAATCCTATGAGAACATTGGAGGACTCTTGGGTAGAGGTTAACTATATGCTTTCCAAGTCCCATGGGTTTTACATTGTTTATATTGTCTCCTACCTTACAGCCATCTGCTTGGTTAATATGTGCAAATCTAAGATATACCTGTTTAATGTTTTCTAAGATGTATTAGATTGACCATCACCACCATGGTGTCCTCCAGATGTGTCACTTCACAATCCTAGTATTCCCCAACTACCACGGCCAGTGAATATCTGGAGATCACCATGTTGTGAAAGACTATTCGGAGATCCACTGGGAAAGTCCTTCATTATTATGTTGTGTTCTTTGAATGCTGCCTTGAATGGCTTGGCTACTGGGTGGCCTTAGAAAATATAATTTGTAGCAGCGTGGAACACACGAGGCAGGAGCACAGGGCTTACTCAAACAGACTTCATTCCAACAGTACTCAAAACAACACCAGCAAGGCAAACCTCTTGCTGCCTTATTTTATACTAGCCAATCAGGTTTAAACATAACAATATTCCCTTGTAGGGCAAACCATGGGGGCGGGGGAACCCTCAGTCCTCGACTCCTGGATGTCTAGAGGTTCCCGGATTTTACAGAATTAATAACAATAATAGCATTCATGCTACACCGGAAGTAAAGTAATTACCAAACATGATCTAAATGTATCACTATAAATCCTTTGCTCCGTGTATCCAGTGCTTCAAATTATCATATCACTTCCATTTGAATTATTATTATTATTATTTAGACCTATATACCGCTTAACAGTGCTTTACAGCACTCTCTAAGAATAATACCAGGGGTCTCCATGCTTGACAACTTTAAGACTTGTGGACTTATTCAACTCGGAGAATTTCTCATCCAGCCAGCATCACTGGCTGAGAAATTCTGGGAGTTGAAGTCCAGAAACATGACTGGCTGGAGAATTCTGGGAGTTGAAGTTACATATAGACATTTCCACTACGTCTATGGATTTTTATTCATAGGGTACATTCTGCTTACTGGGTTGAAGTCTGAAGTTGTTTGCTTTACTGTAATTTCCTAATTCAGATGAATAGAATGACATGTTTTAGTTGACACAAATTGTTCTTATTATGCTAGTAAGGAAATAAAATTGGTTACTGACCACTTTCTGCACTGGAACCAAAAAAAAATCTCACCTCCTCCAGTATGTTCAAATAATATTTTCGCTGTGAACTTCAAAGAGTTAAGTATATGCTACCCTAATTCCTTGAAAAAAAAGTGTGTGAAAATTAACCATTCAAATGTAGTTGTTTGTCATCAAGAATGTAAGCACAAATGTTTGCAATCTATTTTCCACTTTTTTATTTTTGTCCTTCATAAACCTCCTATTAAAGTGAATAAGCAACCTTCAGAAATTGCTTTTGGTAAATTAGCTCACGAAATTAGTTGAAGATCAGAGCTGTTCAGTCTTATTCTGAACCATTTTGCCTCCAGATTTTTATAACATTGTTGTGACTGTCTGTAAGGACATCCTGCTTTCCTGAGGCATGTGGGCAGTATCGCCTGAAGGAGAATTAATAAATATTCTGTTTCTGCCTTCTGTGCATAGTGCAAACTGAATATTATTTTTAAAAAGCCTTAAAAGTTAAGAGAACAAAAGGTTCTGGTTATTTCTTTTGCCCTTGAAGGTAAAGTTTGATTTTTTTTAAAAAAAAATCAACATTCTTGCCAGTATGATGTAAAGATAATCAGCTGAATCATGCTTTTATAGTGCAAACAGTGAAATTGGAAAGAAGCATGTAATATAGTTAAGTTTATTCTGGTGGCTGCAAATTGTAATGTCATAGCTAGAAAGAAAAAGCAAAGGAAAATAAAATGTAAGAATAGAAAAAATACATTGTGCTTCAAAGAAACGTTTTGGAAAACCTACTATTATACACTATAAAAGCTATTGACATGGAAATTAATAATACTGTAGCTAATTGAAGGAGTTTGTTTCTCTTTAACATACAAGAAGTCCCAGTTTCAGTCTAATACTTGAAACCTTCTTCTTTAGATGTCTAATGTCCTAGACAACCAGTGCCAAACAATATAAAGAGTAAATTATAAAGAACAATGTTTAGTATACAAACCCTATTCTAAAACAGGACTGTTCAAAAGTGTGAAAGCTTCACTTCCACAATTGTCCATATTTGGAATTCTATTATGCACCTTTTTAGTCTCTTTTTCCAATTGAGGTTTACTATTAATGGCACAACTTCCTTTGCTTTTCAACACAACATTCAGAAAAAAATAGAAAATATTGTTTTTTATGGCCCTGTCACTGAAGTCACAATGCTTCTTAGCCTTATATTTTAGACCTCAACTCACAAATAAAAAAACAAGTCTTGAGTTGACTGTACTTGTTAGAGCCACATGGATCAGGGGTTCGTAAGGACGAGGCTGAGGCAGATTCGTTCTGATGCCTTTATTGATTACAGTGGCTACCCAGATGGCTTTTCCCTCACTCTGCATACGTAATCACGCAGGTAGGTGGGGCATTTATAAGGCTGACTGGATCTAAGCGGTTCAGTGAGCGGGACGGTGGTCAATGGAGAAGCTGTGCCCGTAGAAGGCTCCGGAGCTCCCATTGGAAGCTCTGGAAAGCCTCCGGGTGTGGTCTTGGCTGAAGGTGGATTCTCCAGTTCCCTCAGATAAGTCTTGTACGTGGTCCCTGACTTTGGTCCATGGGAAAGGAGGAACCCTATTGTTAGCCGGGTTGGGGGTGTCATTTGGGGGTATTTCTGGTGTGGCTGGGAGACGGCCCCTTAACTGGCCTATGTGCCACCTCCACAAGTGGCCATCTTGGAGGATTCACGTAGAATTTTGGACTTGTGATTTTCGTAACCGTTTCTTCCACCCATAGGGGCCCGTTGTTTAGGTTTTTTGTGAATATTAGGTCCCTTATTTTAAATGTTCTGGTGCTAACAGACTGATCCCTCCCTCTTCCCAGAGCCTAGCATGGGTTGAGCTGGTCGAGGACCAATCTCTGTTTACGACCTATGAGTAATTCTGCCAGGCTTCTGCCTGTAGCAGTGCAGGATGTGATGTGTTGCCAGGATAAGAACTCATTGACTTTTTCTTGCCAGTCTCCTGAATCCAAGCGACCAAGGGCTTTCCTTGGTGGACCTAATCATGCATTCGGCTTGACCATTTGCGCTAGGGTTCCCGAGGGTTGTGAGAGCGTGGCTGATCCCCAACCCACTAGGTATTCCTCAAATGGAGTTCCCGTAATCTGGGGGCTGTTGTCTGACACGTATGGTCTTAATTATGACTTGGGTTGTCATGGAGTGCATGGTTGATACTTCCAGCCATTTGGAGTATGTGTCCACGATAACCAAGAATGTGTGTCCCTGGAAGGGCCCTGCTAGGTCGATGTGGACCCTCGACCTGGGTTCCCTGGGCCTTTCCCACTCATGTGTTGGAATTTTCGGTATGATGGGGTGGGATTGCTGACAGGGCTGGCATGTGGCGACCCACTCATGGATGTCCCGGTCTAATCCTGGCCACCAAATGTAACTGTGGACCTGTCCCTTCATTCTGACTAGCTCAGGGTTCCCCTTATGTAGCATAGTTGGGACTCTTTTTTGTAGGCTTGTTAGGGATAACCAACCGCTCCCCCCACAGTAAACAACCCTCTTGGGACACCAGTTTGTTTTTCCAGGATTCGAACGGGTGGAAAACATCTCCCCCCGGTGCCCTCCGACCAACCCCTCTGCACCCACAATAATACTTTCCAGGTTGTGGGATCTGAGGCAGTCTGCTTAGCCACTTTGGCTGAAGTGACTGACCTCAAGTCCTGGCAGTCAATTGGTTATACTGAGTCCTCCATGGCTTCATGGTGATCCTTGCTTGGCAGTGGGCATCGGCTGAGGGGATCTGCATGACCCAATTCGACCCCCAGCCTGTGCACCAAAGTATAGCCATACACTTTGTCCATCGCGTTAGGCAGAGGGATAAGGCTTGGGATGTTGGGTGGTCCCTGGCTATCAAGTCTAATAGCGGCTTGTGGTCTGTCACTAATTCAGAGTGCCTACCAAACAGGTACTCATGGGATTGTTTGATCCCTACCACCAATGCTAATGTCTCACGGTCCAGTTGGCTGTAATTCCTTCCTGTCTTGGATAATGTTCTTGAGTAAAAGGTGATGGGTACTTCCTCACCGCTGGGTAATCTGTGACTGAGGACTGCCCTGACTATGAATGGGGAGTCACTGCAAACTAATATGAGAGGAAGTGTTGTATTATAATGAATGAGGAATGTGTCCTCTGAGAGGAGTCTCTGCTGCAACACCTTATTGAGTGTACACTTGTGATCCGCGCAGATGCAAATTGAACCATCGTTTTTAGTGAGGTTATGATACGGGTTTCCCACTTGGCATGGTCAACCGGTTCTAAGACCCCCTTTTTAATCAATTTATCTAGTTCTGTATCTACCCAGGCCTTAGTGTGAATGGTACATGCTGCAGTTTGAGTCTGATTGGGTTTACGGCCGGGTCTAGATTCAATGAGTTAGGAGTTCCCCTGTACTTGCCTGGGTCGGCATTGAAGACATCCTGGAATTCCCGGATGAGGTCGTCGACCCATGATAGTTGGATTGTGTGGATGCCGGTCACTCTGAGGCCTAGTGCTTTAAACCAATCTAGGCTGAGGAGAGTGGGTAGGTTGGTTTTTACCATGGTGATCAGAAGAATTCTGTCAAATTGGTGGTATTTGACTGGGATGTGAAGGCGTCCCAGGACCGGAATACAGTTGCCCTGGTAGTCCTTCAGGGTCGTCGACATTTTCTGGATGTCCTATTGATGTAGTAGGGCAGGGTTCGCTGTCTTCAGGTCTGCCACAATATGATTGTGACTGCTAACCCCGTGTCAATCTCCATAAGGCAGAGGGTTGCCCAGACATTTACTGTGACCATCAGCTCTTATGTGTTGGAATCGCTGTTCCTCGTGACCGTGGTCTGGTGCGTGTCCAATGGCCAGCTGTCGCACCTTCTTGATTCTCTGTGGTTCTTGCTTGTTGACCCGGGGATGGTGTTGGTGTACTTGCTAGATGATCTGCGGTCTCTTCTTCATGGCGAGTGGTCCGTAGTCCTGCAGACCTTGCTGGACTCTGTTCATTAGCTCTGTTGCTAATGAAATGTAAGATTGTGAGTCTTGTCTGAAAAACTGTAGTACTGTTTTTGCTTGTCTGAAATACAAGGATTGCCAACCTAATAGAAAGTTTAGTCTGTTGTGGACAATGGCTAACTCTAGGTGCTCTCAATTATTTTTATAGGAACAATATCCGCATCTCAAATACAGCCATGCAGAGTTAGACATGGTTAGCACTTGAGCAGAAAACCAAAATACTATCCAGAATATTCCAGGGCTATAAGCTAGATTTGGAAGTAAAAACATAATTTGAAAAAAACAATGGCAAATCATTGCCCTATTTTTGCTAAGAAAACTATATGGTTGTGGATAGGTAGAAACAGAAGTTAATTCTATGGAATCATTATCTTTTTTAGTTCGTCTCATCTTCTGTTAATGGTCTCAGCATTCGTTGTGGAATTCTTCGTATATATGAATAAAGGGGTCCTTTTCAAAGTACTACATTTGTAATGAATCTTCACTACAGGACGCTGCTACAGAACCTTGCATGCCAAAACAACTAAACACAGAGACAGTTTGTTTTCTCGTGCCATTATTTTACTGAACACTTAATTTCCACAGTTTTATTTTATGTCTGAATATATTACCTATGTTATATGGCTATATTACTTTTATCCTTCTCATCTGTTCCACCACCTTCTCTTTTGGCATCATTATTATGATTATTACTCTTTGTTATTATTGTTATTGTTATTTTATTGTTTTGCATGTACACTAAGAGCTTATGCATCATAAACAAATTCCTTGTGTGTCTAATCATACTTGGCCAATAAAGTATTCTATTCTCTTCTAAAGTCAGGCATAGCAGACTCTTCCATGGCTTCCTGGGGAAAAGACTCAAAGGAAGAGAGGAAATTATCGTAAATTGATCCAGTTTTCAGAACATGAAGACCACCCCTCACAAAATAGAATCATTGCTCTTGGAGCCTATTGCTAAGCTCTATAAGTATCTTTAGATATCTACAGAGATTCTCAATCATCTAGGTCATGGTTGTCCCAAAGGTGCTTTTGTAAAAGGCAACTGGATTTTCTTGGGGTTTGCCTTGAAAAGGTTTTGCTTCTCGTCCAACCAGTGAAACGTTTTCAAGGGAAAAGAAAATCCATCTGACTTTTGGAAAAACACCTTTGGGCATCTTCTGATAGTTCTGAGAATTAGAACTGTACTTTGTGGACTTCTGTGGTTGGATGCCATGATGATTTAATAGATCCAAAGCATCTTTCACTTTATAATGTAGACATCATAATGTTCAGGAGGAGTACTGGTGTTTACTGCGAAAGTACTGATGGTCTCTGTTGTGTTCTCGATTCAGCAGGCATTGAAGGGTCGGGTTGTAAAAACACGACCGGGTTTATTGCAGACAAACGAACACATACTTGTCAACAAGCAGTATCGAGACAGAAGCAGCAAAGAGTGCTGTGCAATAGGCTTATATACAAAAAGGCTCCTAGGCAGCAGCCAATGGGCAATATATATTTTTCTATGCTAGTGACCCCTGGAGAGAGGCAGTCTGTGCCTGCTCAGGCTTTAGCTAATTTAGGGCAATGACTAAGCAGAATTTACAGTTAGCTTAATACATTACAGTCTCAACGAAGTTGTTTGGTACCCAGATTGTTGTTTAGACCAAAGGTTTTTAACCTTTTGGGCACCATGAATCAATTCTATGGGGAAAGGTTTTCCATGGACAGGAAGGGGCATGGCTGCTGCCTGCATCCCATGGATGGGGTTTGGCTTGTTTGTGTGGCCCAGTTGCTAATGTGCTGTCAGTCCACGGCCCGGGAGTTGAGGACCCCTGGTTTAGACCATTAAGCAAGTCTAACATAGACTCATTTGTTGGAGAGAAAGGAGCTGCCTAACTCAGTACTATGGACAAAACATAATTACTAATTAGTTTCCTTGGTTGTGTATAGATTGGCCATAGTTGGATTATGACAACACAGGTTAGGCCTGCCCTTACTTAATATCTTTCATTAATTCGAGAACTGCTACAGCTTCAAATACTGACAGATGTTTACATTGTGATTCTTTCCTGTCTCTAATAATGCTGCATAGTAACAGCTGGAAAATTGGTCAGTTGAGAGACTATGTGAATTTAAAATGTATAGCAGTACATCTCAAAGTTTTTCATTTAAAAAAAAAGGCTCAAGTAAGAGCACTTGAAAACAAAGCATTTGAAACTTCAGAGAGATACCATCTGCTAAAGAAAACAGCCCTGAGCAAGATGGACCTATAGTGTTACAGTAAACAGGGCAGCCTTAGGTGTGATTTCCATATGCCTATAAATCACCTGTTTGATTCAGTATTCACTTTCATATTATCAACTATGGTTTGAAAGCTATATAGGAAGCTACAGAGAGTAATTTTGCTTCCTGATACCTTGCTAATCCCTTTTCTAACTAAACCTTTGAACCATTAAACTCACACAAATTGGTTCTTGGTAATGGTGTAGTCCAGAATTTGCATAGTGAAAAAGCACCAAACTATACACTATGAAGATAAAATAGATATGCCTGCGTAGTCCATTTTGTTCATAATTCACTACTAATAGAAATGTTCTTCGTGGCCCATAAGTAAGATAATGATATTCATCCATGTTATTAGGCAGTCTTTCTCAACCTGGTATCTTCTGAATATGGACTTCAACTCACCAAGTTTTCAGTCAGCTTTGTCATTGACCATGTCGGTTGTCATTTTTGGAAATTTCTGGGAAAATTGGAAAAGTTGGAAAAGTATTATTAAAAAATTTCAGATGCCTCATTGATGAATCTAAGCATTTATTACCTGGAGGTGTAATGATGCTGAACAATGTTATGTTGTATAAACAGCTATGTGGTGCCAGTTCAATTTTTGCCCAAGATTAAACTGAGATATGGCTTTTCTACAATGCATCCTAAGAACCAGGATGGTGCATTGGTTAAAGGCAGCACTGCAGGCTATTTCTGCTGACTGTCATCTGCCATTAGCCATCAAGTTCAACAGTTCGATTCTCACTGGCTCAAGGTTGACTCAGCCTTCCATCCTTCCGAG
>JANHFO010000557.1:182790-193369 GCA_032468095.1 Pareas carinatus
AGTTTTTCTCCAGAGCTGAAGGAGCTTTTGGGATGAGAAGCGAAATGTCTTCAAGGAAAACAACAACAAAGAAAGTCCAGTTGCCTTTCAAAAAAGCAACTTTGGGACAACCATGATCTGGATAACTGAGAATCTCTATAGAAACTGCCTCCCAGAGTTCACCCAAATTCATGTTCATTGCATTGATAACAATCTCATCTTCTACCGTCCGCTTCTTTTGACTTCCATCTTTCCCAACATTAAGGTCTTTTCCAATGAGTCCTCTCTTCTCATTTGGTGGCCAAAGTGTTTGAACTTCAACTTCAGCTTCTGTCCTTCCAAAAAAACAGCCAGAGGTGATTTTCTTTAGAAGAATATGTTTGGAATTAAGCTAAAATGGAACGAGGGTTTGATAGAGTACAGTCTTAGAAATGGTCCTGCATTATCTTGGACAAAGCAAGGGATCAATGAAGGGTCTTTTGAACAAGTAACAACATCCTTTGAGGTGATGTAGGCAGCCTGTTCTTTCTGAGACCATAGGATCATCTTAGCTTTCGGAGTTTGGGGTCAAACTTGGAATGACAAGTCCATGGCTAGTGGCATCCATGGGGCAGTGTAAAAATCAGCAGTTGGAATGTTGTGATTTAATCCCTGGTTATTTTGAACATTCATGAAAGGTATTGTCCCAACTTGGACAGTTAGAAAAGAAAGACACTCAGATTCATTGCTAGCAAACGTACGAGGGCAATTCAGGCGGGAGGGTGGAATCTCCATTTGGTTGTCAATGACAGACACTCGCAGAAACAGAACTTTAATTATGCACATTGGAAAACTACAACATTACATTACTTTTCGACATTGTCGCCATTCAGATTGAGGCCCTTGTCATAACATCTTACAAGGTTTGAAATTATTTCTGCAAAGAAATCTCCCTCCTGGGAATGAAGCCACCCTGGAACAGCATCGTGAAGCGCATTGTCATCGTCAAAGCGATATGATGCAAGTGTCGGGGCATGCTGACTTCCGGTGTGGCGATGGTTCACAATAATGCTCACCCGCACACTGCTAGATGCACCCAAGAACTATTGGAGCAGTTCCGTTGGGATGCTTTTGATCATCCCCCCCTATAGCCCAGATTTAGCGCCAAGCGACTCCCACTTCTTCTGCCTTCATTCCCAGGAGGGAGATTTCTTTGCAGAAGGAATTTCAAACCTTGTAAGATATAACAACAAGAGCCTCAATTTGAATGGTGATTATGTCGAAAAGTAATGCAATGTTTTAGTTTTCTAATTTGCATAATAAAAGTTCTGTATTTGCGAGTGTCTGCCATTGATAATCAAGCAAAGATTTTTTTCCAAATTGCTCTCATATATGTAATCATGACTGTATGACATATTCTAAGGCCTGCTAAAAATCTTTTTAAAACAAAATTTAGGGGGGTTTCAACTTTTTGCTAAGGACAAAACCATACTGTACCCTCAATTTCCATCTGAGAGGGGGGGAGAGAGGGAGAGAGGGAGGGGGAGAGGGGGGGAGAGAGAAAGCAATCTGGAGCTTATTCAGACACTTAATCACTTCAAGCACAGTATTTGAACAGTCAAAGCCCTCAAGGGGGAGTTGTTTTTTTTAAAAAAAGTCCTTTAATTATGTAAGCACCTCAGTTCTACTTAGTATTGAACTTTCTGCTATCCTCCCCATGTCCTTTGGGAACCAAGACAAGAGAGCAGGTGGTGGACAGTTTTGTAGAACACCGAAAACACTTGGCCTTGTTCTCCTTCTCTGATGAAAATATACCTGCAGTGTTATTTCCTGCAACACATCCTAAGATTTGATGGGTTGCTTTTTAATTATGAAGGCAACATCATAATTTCTCCCCAGAGTCATTGAGAATATTGTTAACCTGATAATCACCAGAAGAGGAAAACATTGCCAGTGGCTTTTCTCTGTAAAATAAGGGATCGTAGGGATTTTCCGGTATCTTCTACTTCTTCGTTCCTATTCTCAAAGGGATTTTTTTTGCCCCCTTTGGGAGAGGCATATGAAATGATAATGAGCAGAAGGCACTTGTATGAACAAGTCTCTCAGCTCAACTTCTTACCACTCACAGGACTCAAATTCAGTTCAATTCTCTACATGGGGCTCCCCTTGGACCGTACCCGGAGACTGCAGTTAGTTCAGAATCCGGCCGCGTGGGGGATTATGGGATCACTGAACGTTCTCATGTGACCCCCCTCCTGCGTGAGCTGCACTGGCTGCCTGTGGTCCTCCGGGTGCATTTCAAGGTATTAGTGACCATCTTTAAAGCGCTCCATGGCTTAGGGCCAGGATATCTGCAGGAGCGCCTATTACCAAATAATATCTCCCACCGACCAGTCCGCTCCCACAAAGAGGGCCTTATCAGGGTGCCATCAGCCGGTTGGCGATTCCCAGGGGCAGAGCCTTATCTGTGGCAGCCCCGACCTTGTGGAACGAATTCCCCCCAGAGATACGTACCATCTCTGATCTCCGGGTCTTTTGGCGTGCCCTCAAGACTCATCTTTTTATCCAGGCCGGCCTATCCTGATTTCCTATATGTCCCCTCGGGGTGGGTTTTTTAAAAGCAATAGGGTTTTATTTGGAACTAAGTATTTTAATTTCAGCCGCTAATTAATTAATTTTTAAAATTTGTTTATATTTATGTATGCTTTTAATGGCTGTGCACCGCCCTGAGTCCTTCGGGAGCAGGGCAGTATATAAATCTAATAAATGAAATGAAATGAAACTCCAACTGGGTTAATTCCCATGTATGTCTAGCGATGATGGGTAGTCCTCAACTTCCAATCACAATTTGTGTCGTTAAGCAAGACCGTTGTTCAATGAGTCGCATCCCATTTTATGACCTTCTTTGCCATAGTTGTTAAGGGAATCACTGCGTAAGTGAATCGTGTGGTCATTAAGCAAATCCCTCGTTAATTTTGCTTGTTGGAAGCAGACTGAGAAGGTGGCCAATGGAAATCACGTGACCAATTTTTGATCACATGACCATAGGGATGCGGCAATAGTTGTACCGTGTTTCCCTGAAAATAAGACCGGATCTTATATTAATTTTTGATCTAAAAGACGCATTAGGGATTGTTTTGAAGTTAGATCTTATTTTGAGGGAGAATAGGTAGGTGCGAATACATTCGCAAGTTACTTTTTTCAGAGCTGTTGCAACTTCGAACTGTCACTAAACAAATGGTTGAAAAGTTGAGAACTAGCTGCACTATTTATTCTTGTATTACAGGTTCAAAGCTAAGGTTATATAGAATGCGATCTAATGAGCTGAAGAACCACTGTGGTTGGGTTCATGCATAATGTTAAACATAAACCATAGTTTAAAATCCCATTCTATGGCGTCACACTAATTAGCATCATATGTGTAGTTAGCCCTACAGTGTTGGGGTTCCTGACAGGGGAATGTTGTCAGAATATTATAATAAGGAAAGGGGATCCTATCTATGAACTCAACAGTCTGAATATAAAGGCTGACTTGTATTGACGACATATTTTTCTGACGCACAAATGTCCATCTTCAGATCAGAAGGAATAATATGCAAATGTTGTTTGGTGGATCTCTACAATGACAAAAGTAGCTCTCACCTAATTGTCAATCGGCACTAGTTCTTACAATTGTCTATTTTTTAATGAGGCTTTGATAACATGGACATTCAAGGAAAAGAGACGTTTATTCAGCTTCTCTACAGCTGAATCTTCTGCAACCTCTTAAAAATCTGCTGCATTGCAAATTTATAACCATTAAGAAGCAAACTTTGACTTACTGAATTGAAAAGGCTTTTTAAGAATATACTCACGCTCATGCTTTTGCTTTAATGACACATTTGTGTGTGCGTGGGGGGGGGAGTGAAGATCCTTCAATGTAACCAGACTTACAGGAAAGAAATGTTTAATGAGGCCATTTGGATTTTATGCTAATTACACTTCCAGCTGCTATAAAGATTATGTACGACAGCTTCAAACTGCAATTCCGTGGTGCCATTCTAAAATGGTATTTTTTCTCTACCAAAGAAGAAAAACAGTGTGAAGTTCATCTGGAAGGAGGGACTTCATCTAAACAGGATACAAAGCTCGTGAAATAAAAGTCATTTCCTATGTTTTCTCTATCCTAACTGGCGGAATGCGTCACATCTCAAAGGATCCATCGTTGAAAGTAACAGTAATGACATTCCTGGAACCGCAGATGCAATTTAAAATATGTATATATTTCTCCTGAATAAGATTAATGTATGTCAGTTGCAACTGTCACACTGAAAAAAATTGCAGCCATCTAAACAAACTCAGTGCCAGCTCAGCTACTAATGCAATCAACCACATAAAACATCTACTAAGATGTCGATATTTTTTTATCAGAATATGGAACTGAAATTTGAAATCCGTATCTAACAGTATGATATAGAACTCTATTCAGAAATATGTTTTGCTGCTGATAGCTGACTGAGGAATTCTGGAAGTTGAAGTCCACACCTCTTAGACTTGCTAAGGTTGAGAAACAGTGATCTAAACATTGGTGCACACTATTAACTGCTTTAATTAATGCAATGAAGAAAGTTAAAACTAAAAGCCACCAGGTACTTGGACACGTTTCACTTTTTGTAATAAAAGTCTTAAATGTCACGCAACGTTTTTAACTTGTCTCATGAGAATGTTCTGAAAAGAACTCAATTTTCTACGATGAATACCTGGACCATCCTGCTTGGAAGACTCTTTTTATTTAATCAAGAAAATCCTCCAGGTCCATTTTTCTTCTGAAGGTGTTCAATACTTTGGAACCATGTCCTGTGTACATGCTGAGTAGAATGTCCCCTTAAATGTACACTCAACCAAAACAGGGCTAGCTAGCATCAAGTCTCTGAATAAGTATAATAGCACTGCGTTTTTTGTTGTCATAGGCCACAGTCTACATGATTCATATCCATACTTTAAAATATTTTAAATATTACCAATGAACTCTACCTCAGTCCACACCACTACAGTGAAACTAAGCCTGAGTCCATATGAATTAGGACACTCATAAATCTCCCATGATCTCATCACAACCTTCTGAGAGTTAGATATTCCTGAACAGAATCATGGTGAAATCTATTGGAGTGTTGATTGAGAAAGATGTATCCTAAGACAGGAAAGGTTGCCACCCCTTGATTAAATGCATTTGTTCACATTCGGTACTTGATGGAAGTAGCCGTTACTCAACAATAGAACATTTACAAAATGTTTTGCTCTCTGTAATTCTCCACTAATCTTGGATTAGAACACTCACGATTCTTTGTTCAACATAATCATAGAAGTAGAAAATGACGGAGATATATTCCAAGATATGTGTTGGGCACCTTGAGAGATATCTATAGAGAGTAAACAAAATGTGACTTCAGACAAAAGACTGTTCAAAAGAAACTTCTGTAAATAATCATTTCACATCTCCACCATAAAAGGGTTAGACCCTTCCTTCATAGCACAGTGTGGCAGCAGGTGGTAGGAAATGAGAAACAAAAGGAACTTTGAGCCATGAGACCTGCTTCCCATAGGAATATAACCCAACACGGTGCACATCTCAGATCTCCATGTTATTACAGAACCTACTAGTAATTGTTGGCCAGCTATTCTGTCACCCAAACATAGCTCACAAAACTAACAATCGAGAAGCAAACAATGCCCCAAGCAAGCTAACAGTAAATAGCCCAACCAAGGAACCTCCAGTGGTGGCAAACCTATGGCACCAGAGGTGGCACTCAGGGTCCTCTCTGTGCGCATGCACGCTGTCGCCCCAGCACAGATTTCTTTCCTAGAAATCCAGAGGGACACAGGGCTCCCCTCCCACTCTTCTCACGTGCCTGAGGACGCAACAGGTACTAATGGGCACGGGGGTGTCAACAGGTGTGAAGGGTGGGGGAGTTGCTGATGGCCACGGGAGGGACACCGATGGTCATGGGGTGGGGGGCGTGTTGCCGTGTTGGAACCTTGCGATAAATAAGTAGCTTTTGAGTTGCAGTTTGGGCACTGTCCTAGGCCACTCCCACCTACATTGACAGGGCAAATGACCAGAATATAAAATGAGAGTGATCCCCTCTCCCTTCTACCACTGATGATGTTATTTAGTTTGGTAGCGAAACATCTGCAAGAAAACAACCAAGCTCAGAGAGCACCAAGGACCCTCACAAACTTTTGTTATGGAGATAAAATGAGAGAAAATCCTTAAGTATTCCATTTTGCTTTTCAAATAAATACCTGTTATGGAGCGCCTTTTTAAGTTACTTATTATTTTTGAGTGTCATTTGAGTGTTTACCTGATGATTTAAGGATGCAGCCTGTATGGGGTGATATGGCTATGCGACCAAGCAGACTTTTAAAACTAGCTTGCATCAACCTTTCCCAACCTGGTGGTCTCCAAATGTCTTAAATATCATGAACCTGATAACATGGCTTCATGGAGTTATATCATATATTGACCATCATGTCCTCCGCTTTTCAGTTATACACAGTCTCCTCCAATATAAAGGGGTAAGCTAGAATCAACTTAGTTTAATTTTTCCATATTTATTTGTTGTCTTTCATTAATCTTGCCGATATTAACATTACGGTCCATATTGCCAGAAATTGTAGGCTGAATTTAGAAAAATTCACAATTGCCTATGAATCACTGTATGAATATTTGCAGATGCTTGGGAAAAGATGGAGATGAAATCCACTGAAAATAGACATAGCTATACTTTTTACTTCTTAATGAAAGTATGCCATAATGCAACTTATGCTGATTTCCATGGTTGATTTTTTTAAAGCATTTCTTAAGCAGGTTTTTTTTTACCATATATTGTAGCGTGAGAACTATTCTCTAGTTGAAAACATTGTAATTTGGCGTGTCTGGGGAAATTAATCCTGGGCCTGTTGGTTTCCTACAGAATACATTGAATTAAGAATCTCACCGCAAGTTGTCTGAACAAAATCAAATATTGTTGCAAATAAGGCCTTAGATTATGCATATTCTATTTGGTTTGTATCTGATATAGCTGCTAAAACCACAAAAAATGCTTGTTGCTGAATATATGTAAATGTATGAGAAGCTGCTTACATAAATATTCTCAGTGAATACACTATTTAAAGCAAGGGATTCATAGCAATGTATTCTCTTTATTAAGAGTCCTTTGCCTGAGTTGAACATCCTTATTGTATGCATTGCTGAAGGCTCTGTAAGTTCATTTCTGTCATAAAAAATTCAGCTCCAGTTTAAAAGCCAAGGAGATCTTTACTTTTAGACTTTAAAAATGTTTTTTAAACATAATACGGTATAATATTGTCACATGAACAAAATGAATCTTAACAGCGGCACAATGTGAGAAATAGTAACCTACTATTCATGTCAACCAATTTATATGTATAGTAAAACCTTGGTTTGCGAGTATATTTGGTTCTGAAACCATGCTTGGACTCCAAAGCACTTGTATATCAAAGCAAATTTCCCTATTAGAAATAATGGAAACTTAGCTGTTTCATTCCACTGCTCTCCACACTCTTCCTTTCACTTTCCCCTCTCCTTCCCCTTCCTTCCTCTCCATCCCACCTGCCATGCAGTTGGGGCTCTGGAGGCTTCCCCCTGTGCCCAACAGCTGATTTGGAACTTTAGAAATAAAATGGAAATGTCTCCAAAGCTGCAATATTGCAAAGGACTCATTAACATAGATAAAGGAGCAGTGGCTACTTCCGCCAATTCATTTTGAAGCAAATGTTCCCAATAATCCAAAATTGAACAGATTGAGCCAGGAAGTGAAATAAAAACCTAAAGATGATTAAAATCTGCATTCCCCCATCCCATTCTTTCGAATAGCTGGCTCAGATCTTTTCAATTCTACCACCAGGGATCTCCTGTAATTCTGAAAACACTTAAAACAAGCTGATTTGGCTGTCGGTGCTCAGCTGGGCTCTGCTACACTCGTAATGAAAGACATTGCTCCTTTATTAAGTTAAAATTTATTAAAAACGTTTGCTCACCTTGCAAAACACTCACAGATCAAGTTACTCGCAATCCAAGATTTTACTGTTTTAGAATATGAGATGGCAAAATTGACTGTTTTGATCAAAGAAAAAGAATTGTTTCTATCTGAAACCTGCTTCTGGACTTTGTGCTCGAGGTTGGAAAAAAACTTTGATGTCAAGTTTTAACGACTAGATAGATTTGTTGTTATAGAAGTGGCTGTTTGAACTAGTGTGTAAAAGTAAAAAGTTGAGATTGACTGCCATATTTTACTGCACCGAAGGGAGTCAAAAGTCAATGCCGTTTCTTTCGTTTCTTTTCCCTGCTTTCCACACTCTTCTTCTGCCTTTTCCCTTCTCCACTTATATGCATTATATATATATATATATATACATTTGTTTGCCTACACCCGTTCTGTAATAAATAGCTTTATTCAGATATCTTCATTTCATCTAAGAACGCCTATATATTTTCTTATGTATATTGTCTATAGCATGCCAGTTTTTATATTTCTTCATTAGGTAACTGTGGTTTCAATTCTCCTAAACATCGGTTATTCGATAGCTTTTCAGATTTAGCTCATCATTTGTTAAATATATTACCATATGATATAAAGACCACCTTTCTGCTGGTGTTAACATTTCTGTGGCACTGCTATAGGATCATCTTATGGGAACTTTCTTAAAAGGAGATGCTTAGACAAAAAAAAGGTTTCCTTGAGTCCAATTGCACTGTGCACAGTACAACTTTAATTAGATAATTCACGCTCTCCCATCCCTGCGTGCCTTCTGTCTCTCCGGCCCTAAATTTAAAATAACTGGGGCTAGAAGTAGTACTTGCTGTTATGGAATAATCCTCCCCTGGGCCTAAATCACAGCATCCAAATAATGAGTGCAGGCAGGACTTTTCCTCTATGTTAACATGACACACTAAACTATAAACAATTGAAGCCTTGCCTGCTTTTGATATGTATTGCGTGTAAAAAGAGGCAGGGGTTTGGTCACAACGTTATAGCTGGCATCTTGACTTTGGGGACTCCCCCTCCCTTCCTGATTTCTTGCACATCTGTCCAAAAGGTTGAGGGCCACTGGTCTAAGTGATTGGGAGAAGAAGAACTTTCTTCCTAGACCTTTTTGTTAGATCATCTACTACAACATAGCAAAATCTTGGAGTCTTTTATACGAGGGCAATTCGGGGGGGGACCTCCGTTTGGTTATCAATGGCAGACACTCGCAGATGCTTTTATTATACACATTACCCTGTTTCCCCATAAGTAAGACATCCTCCAAAAATAAGACCTACTTACAGTTTTGCCTCTCACTGAAATATAAGGCATCCTCCAAAAATAAGACCTCCTCGATAATAAGGCCTCGGACCTCCAGTTCTGGACGGCCTCGGTGGAAAAATAAGACATCCCCTGAAAATAAGACCTAGTGCATCTTTAGGTGCAAAAATTAATATAAGACAGTGTCTTATTTTCAGGGAAGCACAGTATAAAACATCTGTGTTTGGGGGTATATCTAGAGCCCACTGAAGGCCAGAGATGCATCTCACAAAATGAATTGTGGTCAAGTTTTACATGGGAAGATCTGAAAAACGAAAGACAGCTTAGCAACTCAGAATGAAATGCAGCTACCAGTCAACACATGAAAGAACCCGCCATTTTGTTGACCAGCACCAGTAAAATCTGTCACAACAGACTGTACTTTATAGCACCATTTGTGCCAGCATAAATCATTAATACCATTTTTAGAATTTTATTATATGTTCTCGTGCATAACAGCTTGTGGGGCAGCTTTAAACAAGAAGAAGGAAGTTATAGGGATGTGTTTCTTGTTTATTGGTACATTTATGTTTTAATTCCACTTTGCCTTGTTCTCTCACTCAACAACATCTTGATCCATCTTGCAATGTACTTCATGGATTGGTGATTCCCAGATGCAATGTCTGAAAGCGGGGTTTCCTATGCCCTTTTCAACCATATTGGTAATTTTTGAATAATGCATGGCAAGAAAATTTCAATCTCCCTACATACTTCACCATTTTATTTTTTGCTGCCCTCAGGGAGCTAGAACAAGAATGAAGGAGATGTAAAAGGGGTTGAAATTAGTTGACTAGTATTTTTTTCAGATCAAAAAGGAGTTTTGCAATTCTGCATTCTCTTTGAGTTAGCAACAATAATTTAGTTCACGCAGAAAATATAAACTGCTTCTAGTCCTTGGTTCATTTTTCCCAGCAGAAAGCGTTAGTGCCCAGTTGCTTCTATTCTTTCTGATGCTTTTTTTGTTATATAAAACATTGGTTCCTCCTGTTCACCAATTCCATATACCACCTAGTCCCCCTGTGGCTGTTGCCAGGATTATTATCTTCTTCCATTCCTCCTTCTCTCCCATCTTTCTGGAAAATCACCTATGTATCTTCCTACACAAACAGCTGGGTTATAGACATACAACAGCATTGAAATACAGAGGTTTGGTGTGCGGGGCTGGTTGGCTGAGTTGTTATTTCCTAACTGGCTGACAGAGTTGATGTTGGTATAATGGGCTGTTGTGTTGTAATCTCCTGGGTCATTTGTGTAGTGATTGCTTTTCTATTAGT
>JANHFO010000557.1:207363-219497 GCA_032468095.1 Pareas carinatus
ATGACTATATTAAACTATCTGATCTGATCTGATCAGTGAGAAAACTAGTTTGTGATATTGGTTAAAGTGCTAGGCTAGAAACTTGGAAATTGTGACTTCTAATTCCACCTAGACCAGAGAATGGATCAGTCACTCTCTTTCAGCCCTAGGAAGATGGCAATGGCAAACCACTTCTGAAAACCATACCAAGGAAACTGCAGGGACTGGTCCTGACAATCACCAAGAATGAACACTGATGAGAAGGAGAAGGGGAAGGGTAGCCTGCCGGAGGGGGAGACACCTGCATCTTTGCTTGGATTTGCTCTGCTTTGTAATGCCTATGTGGGAATTAGGGAGGGAGCCTTCAGAGACTACACAGACTTTCTCCCAGCTGATCTTCTACAGCTTCAAGGCCATCGCGCCCTGAGTGCGAACTCTCCATCTGCCTAGCACCTCAGCGTTCTCAAAACATCTTCATGGCATCATATTGGACTGATCAATGGGGGGGGTGGACTTGGGGAATGGGATGAATAGCTTTACACTTCACGCAGGAATCTCAGATTCCCCCTGACTTTACTGCTACCTGTTTCTCTCAGTAAAAGCTTCTCGGATTCAATTCAATGCTTTCCTGAGGGAGGGTTGGAAGCCAGTCTCTCGGGAAGGGAAGGGATTCCAGTGACGAGGAGTGGACTTTATGGTAGTTCGCTCCCTTTCAGAGAGACTAGTCCTTATTAGAAGGAAATCTGAAGTTGCTCAAATGACACATAAAGTCAGGCTTGGTTATCCTGTCAAGGTAGCCTTCTGCCACAAAGTAATGTGGCCTGATGCCGCTACTCCTTTCTGAGCATGCTCAGCTCTGGGGCGATGCTGAGGTGACTTGGCTCATATGCCAGCAGAGAGGGCTGTGCATGGCCACTCTGGCACATGTGCCATAGGTTCGCCATCACTGGTATATAGAATGGGAGTCTAACCTTTTCCCTCTTCTGGGGTAGAAAAGAAATACAACCTCTTGCTGAAATAAATGGAGATATATTTTTTGTCTATGAAAATTGCAACCACAATTTTAACGTACATTCTACTAGCTTTGAGATGATTAGCCAATGCATTTTGTCTTTTATAGAGTTGTTTAAATGGCCACGCTAGCCTTAATATGGGTCTGGGTGTACATATAGACATAGTTTAGTAAATTAAATTTGTTTGGTAGAGGAAGAATTTATTATCTGCAATGATGTAAGATAAAAGCTTTGAGAGGTGGCCCTACACATTGGTAAAAAAAGAATCAAAACACTAAATACAAACTGGGTAGATACGACCTCGAAGACAACCCTCCCTCCGTCAAAGACCTAGGAGTACTCATCTCAAAAGATCTAAGCCCCAGAGCTCACTGTAACAGCATTGCCAAAAAAACATTAAGAATTGTCAACCTAATTTTGAGAAGCTTCTTTTCTGGTAATATTGAACTACAAACCAGCGCATATAAAATTTTCACGAGACCAATTCTTGAATACAGCTCATCTGCCTGGAATCCATTTTGTTTAACAGACATTAGAGGTATTTTACTAGAAGAGTACTCCATTCCTCAGCCCGCAATAAAATACTTTATGCCACCAGGCTTGAAATTCTGGACCTAGAAAGCTTAGAGCTATGCCACCCATGGTCTGACCTAAGCTTAGTACACAAAATTGTCTGTTACAATGTTTTACCTATGAAAGAATACTTCAGTTTCAATCACAATAATACACGAGCTAACAACAGGTACAAACTCAAAGTGAACCGATCCAGACTTGATTGCAGAAAATATGACTTCAGTAACAAAGTGGTCAATGTCTGGAACTCACTATCTGATGATGATGTTACATCCTCAAACCCCAATAAATTTAAACTTAAACTGTCTACAGTGGACCTCACTCCATTTCTAAAAGGACTGTAAATGGGAGGTGCATAGCTGCACTAGCGTGCCTACCATCCTTGTCCTACTGTCCCCATTTATTTGTACTCGTTTATATGTTTATATAGTATGTTTTTACTTATACTTGGTTTTTTTCTCATATATGCTTGGCTAAATAAATAAAAAAATAAAAAATAAATAAATAATGTTTTCCCCAAAATAAGACCCAGTCTTATATTAATTTTTGCTCCAAAAGATGCATTAAGGCTTATTTTCCAGTTAGGTCTTATTTTCAGGGAAATACGGTACTAAAGGCGTTCACCTGGCTGACGATCTTAACTGCAGCTTATTTTTAGGGTAGGGCTGATATTAGGAACATCCTGAAAAATCATGCTGAGGCTTATTTTCCAGTTAGGGCTTATTTTCATGGAAACAGGCTATAACTTACAACTATAATAGTAACAACTATCCTATACTCAGTTTAGCTGATATGTGTGATGCTGGTTTTCTTGACGAAAGAACGAGAAATCAAAATAGCTATTGATGCCTGGAAGAATCACAGAAGCTGTGCACCTGTTTCTCAGTGGGACTCAATACTTCAATGATGGTTTCAGCAGGCCTGACATCTTAAAAAACGCTTTGAACAGCATGTGTAATTATCTCTTGCAATGAACAGGAAATAAAGAGATTTGCAAATTTCCTGAAAGGTCATAGATTTTTTTTTTTAATCCTTTGATGTGAACTGGCACCAGTAGGTATATACTAAAATAACAACTAAACCATGACCTTATTTGACATTTAATGTCTGAGGGAAAAATTTACAATTATTGTGTAGACTTTTTCCTATGAAATAGAAATTATGCAAAATGTAACTACAAAATCATAAAGGTGGCGATTTGAAAAATTCTCCTCAAGAAGGGAACTTCTAGTAAGGCCAGGGAAGCATTTGAAAAGTGCTCACAAACCACCTTGATAGGAGCAAAGCTTCACTCCTGGTACCCCTGCAAAGCTCAGCATGGCTGCTGTGAGAGATTTCTCAGGTTATTTCTTCAAGTCTGCGTAGGTGCTTTTTTCACTGTTTAAATTTTTTTTTATTCTAACTCCTGCCTGATAATAAATCCATAGTTTTTCACATAATGATAAGTCCCATTTTAAAATATATAATTCAAAATCACATTTCCACCTTCAAACCAAATTAATATTCCCCAAACCATATTAACAAATATATGGGTTTGAAAGCCAAACAGGACAATGTCATAACATATATGTAAGTGCCTCATCTATTATTATATAACTTATCTATTTACATGGAAGTTTGAAATTATGATTGACCCAAAATGTAAGTTTGATCATGTGAATCAACCTTTGATTTCTGTCCCAGACTTTTCAAATATATCTTGTTGCTTTTAATAATAATGGAAACACAATAGAATTATTGCTGTAATGAAAAAAGATACCAAATCCTTGCCAAGATATTGGAAGGGAAAGATATTATAACTATTTAATTATGTCCGTAGTGCTTTTTGCATGATTGCTACTTATTTCAGATTCTTTCTTTAAATTCTTAAGCTTACAATTAAAAGGTTCCTTCGTTCAGGATTAAAGGCAGACACGTCCAGTATTTTCAAAGTTGTCATTCCAAAGGTCTTTAATATCTTGGAAATAGTTAATTAGCGTTAGTGAGTTAATGAAAAAGTGAGGTTTGCAAACATAGTGTACTTTAAAAGTCTCCACTATGGTTGCAAGCAAGATGGCTAATCACATCATCTCCCAGCGCTCAAATTGACAGAAAATCACTGTCCTGTAGTCTGCTCATGTGGAGCAGCTGGCCAGAACATATGTGGGGGGTTTCCATCCTCTCTTTATCCTGAGAGGTTCCATGGAACTAATTTGCTCAATGGTTCCTTTCTGTTTGCCATGGTTATCAGTTTCACTTCTGCACAGCTTTCTTCAGTTCACCATAACTCCTCTGGATATCCAAAGCTCATAGAGCATATTTTAGATTCTCTACATTGTGAGCAAGACCTTGGGAGACAGGACAGATAAGAGAAGGCATAGCCTGCAGCAGCATAATAGGCAGAGAAAGAAGCTAAGAAGGAACCCTTCCTAGCTTTTCAAGCTGTAAAGGCAACAGTGAGTGATTTGTATTTTCAGACTTCTATTAATGTGATCTTACAATAAAATAGTATTAGTTCATCTGGTCATGTTTCCCTCTGGTCTGTTTGGGAAGAATGATATCTAATAGATATTATAAAACTATTACCCAATATCAATAAATGTTGGATAAAATATTCATAATGATTAATAATACATAAAATATCATTCACATATAATAACTTTCAGCTGAAATTTTATTCCTAGGATATACTTGTTAAAACACAGCAGTAGTCCCAATGAGTTGACGAGCTGCTGGTACCCGTACTCCACTACAGGAATTACTCACGGGCGCCGCCAGTTCGCAGTTGGGCGGGCTCCGGCCCAATGTAGCTGAGCAGGACCAGCAATGGGGTGCCTGAGGGCCCTGCGGCACAGCGTACCAAGCACTCCGGTGTTGCATGCCTGGCCGGGCGGCAGAACCAGCTCCTCCATGGCCCTCATAGGGAAGGGGGGAAAAGGACAAGTCCAGCGACAGCGCCTCCCCCTCACTGGCGCTGGGCACTACCAACAGCAGGGCTTGCCATGCCGGCGGCAAGCATGGTGCTCCCTGGCCTCCCCCGCCTTTTCCTTGAAGATGCGTCCGAAGCTGCCCAGCAGAGCTGCGGAACCTCTCCCACTCACTCGATGATCTGAGCCAGCACTTTGCGCTTGAAGGCCTGGTCGAAGTGGCAGGTGATCAGGACCCAGCGGCTCTTGGGCAGGCTGTCCAGGCTGACATTTAATTGCAAAGGGGCCACTGGAAGCTGGGGCTACCTGACTAGAGGGTGATTGCATTCGAGAGAGGAGACCGGCGCTGGTGGGTCAGTGAGCCTCGTCCTTGGGATCAGGTAGTGGGGCAGAGTGTGCGAGCCTAGAAGCGGAGAAGGCAAAACGGGAGGAGTGGATAGTGGGGCAGAGCATGCGAGTCTCATCCTCATCCAGGGCCTCACTCACCTGCCCTGCCGCTCCTCGCCCTGCCATGATTCTGGCCACTATCGCTGAAACTGCGGACAATTGGGACGAATGTTTGAACGATGTGAGAGGCATGCCCCTTTCCACTGCCTCCTCGAATTGGCCCAGGGCGGGGGTGGGCGTGGCATGGCCAGGCAAGGAGAACAGGCTGCAAAAGCCCTCCAATCAGGAGAAAAGTAACAAACGATGTTGGATATTTTGTCCAATCATAACCCTCTACCCACCCGGAATTAAAAAAATTAAATAACTCACGTAAAAATTAATATTTTGAAAAATCCTTTCTTAGTGAGTGCCTAGATGCCAAGATGAAGGTATGTAGCAGTCAGTGAGTGAATGGTATTTCGCGTTTATATAGAGAGAGCAAAGGCTTCCTTGAGAAATAACATGGGTCAACGTAACTGGTGAAGTGATGATTGGAAGAGAAATCAATTATTATGAAAAAATTCTACTTAAATGAATAAAATCCAATTAATAAAAAACTATTATTTCCTGAATAGACATAAACAGCTTCCAATTTATCTTCAGAACTATGTCATTAAAAATCATTTATTCTTCTTAATGATTTCCTTTGGATTCAGTATTGAAAATGTAAGCATTAAAAATTAGAAATGATTATGATTAATTAGTTTGAGATTAATAAAAGAGAGTCATTATTTGTGCTGAATTATTTTTCTATTCTTGGTAGTCAAAATAATATTATTTTGTTATTGTTACTGCAGTTTTAGTTGAGAACCTAATAATTTACCATGTCTTTCTCCTCACTAAGCTGAGCAGTTTTTGCCTCAATTGAATCAATTAGTATAGAGTTCAACTCCAATATTTTTGATTGAAAGCATCAAGTATTTGTTTTAGCTCAAAAAAGCTAATTCACATCATACATGTGTATAAAGACAGTTCTAAAAGACCATAAACCATGGGAGAGAGTCTTTAAAGTTGAAGCTTTCACTCTTTGTTCTTTTTGTTTGTGGATCAGGAATAAATTCATCAGCAGCTCAATCTTTCAGCTGTTCTTCAACAATCTGAAGAAGCTGCTGTCCCTCTGAAGAGGAGAAAGTGATTCCTGTTTTCTTTGTCTTCCTGATTTCAAACCCATAATTAATCTAATGAAAGACACTGCAAAGCTGCCATTTAGAAGAAAAGAAAAACAATAGACGTTTTCTGCTTACTAATTAAGCAATCAAGCAATCAAAAGATCAGAGGATCTCCTTGGAAGTTCATAAATTCAGCTCATCACCACACCAATCAGAAATTTTAGCATTAAAATCAGATGTAAAATCAATAAATGGAAGGACAATAAGGGTACATACCTTTTAGGAAAGTTGAAAATGTTGGCAAAAATGGAGACTACAAAAACATTTTAATGATTTGGGTTTATTCAACTCTTTGGGATCTTACAAGTATTTCAAGGGATGAAAACAAATTTTTTTTGCAGTTTCCTAATACTTTATGAGTTCACTATTTCAACTTGGGTTGTTCTTTTTTTTAGCACTTGAAAGAAAAATATCAATGAGGCAAAGCAGAGAGGAACTTATCAAGAGAGGAGTTCTGAAGGAAATATTTGATAAAGGTAAGTAAGAAACACTGTCAACTCACAGTGGGAATTGAATGGCGGGGCACATGGATAATATTATTTGTTTTGGCAAAGACTTGGATCTATATTTTTACAATAACTGGACTCCAGACTACTGATATAATAAACAATAAATTCAAAGACACTCCTGAGCAGTTTTTGTATTAAAGTCAAAATATTGTTTGATTGGTATTGGAATATTTTCTAGCTTAATTATCCATATTTTAAAGCACACACACACACACAGAGAGAGAGTTCTATTCACATTTTACAAGAAAGGATGGTCATAGCAAATATAAAATTCAGTTTGAGTTTCAGAATCATATTCAGTGTTACAAAATATTCAGATGAAATATTCAGTTGTGAAAAGGTGGATTTTAGATGCTCATAAACTGAATTCATTTTTGAGGTACCCAATTTCTGAGGTTATTAAGAAGTCGACTGAAAAAATCTGTCCCTACAACACATAATGCACATCAACTCTTCGAATATTCTTTGTAAAATGAATCACCACTTTCTAGCCCAAACAATCTCCAGTCTTTTGAAAACAGAACAAGAGTGCATGGCTACCAAATGGTTGGAATGGTGCCATAGCCACACAACAAAGAAAGGATTCAGTTGTGACACCAAGGGTAACAAACATAGGTAGGCATTCTGATCTAGCATTCTTTTCCAATTCTGCTAGAAGTGAGACTCAAACCTTCCTTCTCATCAGCTGTGTCCCACTTTAAACTATTTGTAGGCAAAATTTAAGTATTTGCTAAAAAAGAAAGCAGCAACCGAAAATGGTTACTAATTGGAAGTCTACTTTATTGCCTAAAAATAACATTTGTGATGTAAGGGAGGGGCGAACCACATCTGTTTGTACAGTATCTATCATGTCTTTTTGTGGTACTAAATTATGAAGACTCTTCCATTTTGAAGCCCAGAAATAGATCCATATGTAAAAGCAATTAATAGATCATTTCATGAAAAATGATTAACAAATTTAGAAATAGGACACTGTACTAAAAAGGGCAACATTTCCTAAATCCATTAAAGAAGAACACAACACTTCAGAGTAATTTTGTTCTGTATAGTTGCGAAATTGCTGTTTGATTTAAAAAAAAAAGATTAAAGTTATTTGGTTTTGTCATCCCTTGTACAGTTTCCAACCATCTAACTCAACAGATGACAGCAAGCAGCTTGATCCTAAATCCTTCTGTTCAGTGAAATATTAATGGACTACACAGTACTGAAATTTAACGTGTATATATGCAGTTCAAATGTCTTTCATTTGACTTAGTAGTACTCAGCTGATACATTTTGCATTTTCATTTCGTGTATCTTTTAGAAATGGAAGGCAGTTAATACGATTAGTGATACAGTTTGGCTTTATATAATTGTTTACCAGATAGCATAGCCATGTGCATGTTTAGTTGAGTCTAAGTCTCGTTTAGTTGAATATAAGTCATGTTTAGTTGAATATAAGTCTCATTGATTCCAGTCAGGTTGGGAGAAAGTGTGAAGACAAACTTAAGGAAGTTTATCTAAAACATAAGTCCCTCTAAATTCAATCTGCTTAGGAGCATTTCCATCCAGCACCATTTCCAACCTCCCTCCTTCCTTTCTCTCTCTCAGAAAAAACCAAAACACCTTTAACGTTGGGCTGATTGTAGTTTTCTTTTCTTCTAAAAAAAAGCCTGAGAAAAGGAAGTCCACTTTTTGAGCAATGTTCAAATCATTGCCTCCATAGGAGATGTCTATTCCTAGGATAGCAAACACACATTAAACATAAATACACACAAACAGAGGAAAAGAAATGTCCTAGATAATTCAAAAGCAACGATACTTACATCGTTCATAAAAAGAACCCTCAAATCCTAATAAAGCATTAAAACATTTTGGAAACCAAATTGTTGCTGTTTTCTATATCTGGATTTATGAATAACGAAGACCGGACAATTTCTAGCTTGTATTTTCATTGGGCCAAACATCTATGGGTTAGTTTTAGACAACTTCCTGATCAGTTGCACTTATTTTTTGTAACGTATTAATTATAATGAATTATTATTATATATTATTATGTAAATTCCAGGATAATTCATTATAATTATGATTAAAGTATAATTATAATAAATTATAAGGCAAGATGTTCCAGGAGGAGGGGGCAACAGCAGAGAAGTCTCTTTTCCTGAACCTCGCCAGCCGGAATTCCCAGCATGCCTCCTCGGCTGACACGGGTGGGGTGGGCAAATCCTAGTGGGATTAGATGGTTCCTCAAGTAACCTGGACCCATTCCATGAAGAACTTTAACACCTTGAATAGCACCTGAAGCCCACAGTGCACCTTGCAAAATGGAGTCTTCCATGGGCTTCCCTGGGGGCCCCCAAAGCTGTCCACACTGCCAAATTGCACCAGCTGTAGCTTCCGAATGCTCCTCGTGTAGCCCCATGTAAAGTGCATGGCATTAGCCATCAACTGTGAGATGACTAGGACTTGATACAGTAAAGGCCACAAATTGTGCCCAACCCAACATTGAAAAAGGCTCTCCTAGCCCCGATTGCCACCTGCTCTTCGCTAAAAACTAAACTTATCTGATGGTCAAGGTTATTATTAATCTCAAGGTTGGACACTGCAGTGGATTTGTGGTGGGGTGACCCTCGAAGACAGTTGAGAAATTACAGCTGGCTCAACTGGAAGAGCATGACTTCAGTTCTTTCCAGGAACACAGCCCTGGTTGCCGACTGCTTTCTGGGCCAAGTTGTTTAACACTCAAGAGTTCCTTCTGGGAGATAGGTAGCCATATAAACATGTTAAATAAATAGCTTACTATTGTTTTCAAAGTCTTATGTGGCTCAAGTGCAAAAACATTGATTGCATATAGACCATCTTGTAGTCGTGGTCATTAACGGAGCACCTTTTAGAGATAACTAGCATGGATACACTTAGCATCAACAATCAGTGGGTTACAAGAGAAATCATGATATATTTCTCACTCAGACTGATTATCCTATTTTTGTAACATACCCAGAGCCATTGGGTTTAGGCCGCATATCAACTTGCTATTGAAACAAATACATGAATAAGATGGCATATTTTCAAGAAACTCTTACATTACATTACAAGGTATTCCCATATTATTTTGAAACTGATCAGCAGATAGGGCTGTTTTTATTACAGGAAAAATTCCCTGGAAAAGGAAGGGAGACTCAAATGGCCATTTCTAACTTGCTAGCTGTCATTAGTGAGCCATACCCTGAGATTCAAACTTGGACTGATTTGCTTACTAGGTCATTGTCTTAGACACTACATCACAGGTTCTCTCTTTTGCCAGCTTTGTCCAGGGAGTATTAGACTCATTTTTTGTAAAGAGTGACACCTGGTGGTCCCTGAATACAGGAATGAAACACGCAGTTTCACATTTGCCCTTCAGCCCAGACTAGGGCCATTGCAGGCAGATACCAATGTTTTTATTACAGGAAAAATTCACTGGTGCAGATGTGCCAAAACTCGCAATCAGAAAGCACTATATTCCAATCTGTAGATTATTGTATAGAAGAGTTCAAATGAGTCCTTTATTGCACTCAGAATCGGAAACAAGAGCTTGGCTTGCTATTTAGAGGATGGAGGTCGAGAGTGCATGGAAAGTGGCACTAGCTGTCCTGCTCTAAGAAGCTCAAGGCTAACTGGACTTTGAACAATACTGTTCCAGCGTCTTTCTTTCATTAGATTATAATGTCCGAACAACCAGTTATCATTTTTGCAAATATATCTGAGGCAAAGATATATTTGTATTAGGCAAAGTATACTTGGATTACTGAGTTGATTCTATTCCGTATTTAAGTTTTTTTCCCCTTTGAAATCTGTTGTTTGCAGTTAAAATAAATGAGGCACATGAGAGGTGGAGGGAAATCCATTTTTTCAATCATCCTCTTTATTAAAGAGCATTGATTTTTATATTGCAGTTATGTTCTTCATCCCATTGTACTGTGCTTTCTTTTAGATGGAGAGCTTTCTATTCAGAATGAAGAGGGATCGTTGGAGAATGGACAGGCGCTGAGTTCCAGCCAACTATCGCTGTCAGCCCTATCTGAACTGGAGCCATGTTCAGTATCTGGGGATTCCTGCAGTTATGAAGGACTTTCAAATCAAGAGATTATGGATGGAACAGGTAGCTTTTCAGTTTCATAATGAGCTATATAATATAGAAAGAAAGGATTCTTCAATCTTGACATTACATGGACAAGCAGTTTTCTCAGCAACTGTTTCTAGAAGTGTCTTGCCATCGTCTTTTTCCGAGGACTGAGAGAGAGTGTGACTGGCCCAAAATCACCCATCTGACTTTGTGCCTAAGACAAAACTTGAACTTCCTGGTTTCTAGCCCAGTGCCTTTAGTCATTATGCCAAGCTGGTTCTCCAGAATAAATAATGTAGTGTTTTCTTTAATACTTTAGTAGTAACATATCTAGACTGATACACTTACAGATTATATCTTATCTGTATAAATGTTAACAGTCAATCTCTAATTTACTTAAATATTATGAAGAATTAAAGTTCAGTAGGTTCGCCAATGTCAGTGAATGAGTTTGTACAGTAGGTGAGATTATTGTTTACTGAACTAACTTGCCAAAACTATATCATTACTTTTGTTTTTATATCAACTGCATTTGAAATAATTGCTTACAATCAGAATGATAAGATGAATAGAACTCCCCTGACCCACACACAAAGAAAGGTCTTCAGATTAAGGGGGCGAAATTGGCTAAACAGACAACCTCTCTTTTTATTTTGAGGCAACAGTTCTAGGAACTGAGTTCCAAATCCTTCTGAGGTGGATCAGGTTACGGGAAAATAAAAGAGTACACCCGTTTATTTTTCCAAAGTCTAATTTCTGGAATCCACTGTGGTTAGTTGTAGTGGTGATTACTCCATTGGAAAACCGTAAAAGGAATGAAATCTATGCAAAGAAGGCAGTGACATCAGTGTTTTTAGTACGATGACTGAACAATATGGAGATATTTGCAAGAAGCAGGGTATAGAAGAGCAGAAAAGGATTATTGTTTTTGAAATTGGCTGACAGACGGTTTCATAGACAACAGAAATGAGAAATGTCAGTCTGACCCAGTAGCCATATTTTGTATACTATTACTTTAATGTTGTCTTTCCATTGATCTAGTTTCAATACAGAAAACTCATTTCATGATGGAAGAATTCCTGCACCAAAAAAAGTGGCATATTCATGAAAAAGCTCAAAGTTTTAGCCCATGTTGTCAATGAGGGATTATCCTCTCTCTCCCTCTCCCTCTCTTTCTCTCTCTCTCAATATATGGAGGTGACATAGTACCATGTAGTGAAAAGGAAATTTGATGTGTTTATGAAATAAAGGGCAAAGTAGCTTGTTTTCAAACTCAGCAAGGTTTATTCTTCTCTTGGATAAATAAATACTCTTGTATTTTTAAAATAAAATTAGGTAATTGAAAACTGTTTAACAGGACAGAATAATGGTGATAATTTTTAAAAGAATTGGAAAGCTGGTGGTAGATAGATAGATAGATAGATAGATAGATAGATAGATAGATAGATGGATGGATGGATGGATGGATGGAT
>JANHFO010000557.1:249016-268728 GCA_032468095.1 Pareas carinatus
TTAATTGAAAACTCTTTTTTATAACAAGCACTGTACAGTAGCTACAGATTGTGACGTCTTCGTGAGGATAGAAAGTCAACTACTCTCTCACTAAGCCTACTGATCTTGGAGTTGCTGAATGACAAGTAGGCCTAAATTTGTTAGCCCCAAGATGTAGATCAGTTCAATAAACCAACTCTATATTAAGACTAAAACTACTTTTATTAAGATTGGCTGTACTAACATCGTCTTGCAAGTCTGATTATAGTTCACCATCTCCCCTTTTATACTAATGTGAACTAGGGAGGTCTGAAACATGTTTGCATTCGTCCTTCGTCTGGACTTAGGCAGCGTTTCTCTCCTTGCTTTGGCAACGGATCTCCTCTTTCTCCAACAAGGTCAACCTTTTTGCTCTCTACACCAGCTATGCTCAAGGATTCTCAGGCTGGAAGTCGCAGTAGTGCACAAACCCCCCAATTCATTCCAGCATTCCCAGACAGCTGCATTAATTTTTCAGCAGACTGCTCCATCTACTAGCAGCAGATCCATTTGATGCAGGGGTCATTCCATATCTCACCTTTACTCAATGTGTATTCCTCCTTCTCTTGGCACATTTTGCTACGAGTCCCTAAAATTGCTGGAATTTAACAGAATAACAGAGTTGGAAATAACCTGGGAGGTTTTCACGTCCAAACCCCTGCTCAAGCAGAAGTCCATTATACCATTTCAGACAAGGGGTGGTCCAATCTCTTCATAAAAGTCTCCAGTAATGGAGCACCCACAACTTCTGAAGGAAAGCCGTTCCACTGGTTAATTGTTCTCACCGTTAGGAAATTTCTTCATAGATCTAGGTTGCTTCTCCTTTTAATTATTTTCCACCCATTGTTTCTTAGCTTGCCTTCTGGTGCTTTGGAAAATAGGTTGACCCCCTCTTCTTGGTGGCAAATATTGGAACGCTGTTATCATATCGCCCCCTGGTCCTTCTTTTCACTAGACTAGGCATACCCAATTCCTGCAACCATGTTTTGTATGTTTTAGCCTCCAGGACTCTAATCACCTTTGTTGCTCTTCTTTGCACTCTATCCAAAGTCTCAACATTTTTTTTTATAATCTGGTGACCAAAGCTGGATGCCGTATTGCAGGTGTAGTCTTACTAAGACTTTAGTAATTGTTGTAAGACTGGGGTCTGATTATAAGAGTCACTTGTGGTGAGATGGGCAGCAAACAAATTTAACACATAAATAAGACTGCAAATTCGGGCCGTCTATGGGGGCATTATGTTTTCCAAAGGAGGGCTGTCTCGCCTCATTTATAATTCTCCTACCAGCTGTGTTCAGTATCAGCATTTCTGACCACAACTCATTGCAGCATTTGAAACAAATCGTCTTCCTTCGTTCCTCCAGAGATTTTCGCTGTTGTTCATGGAGCATCCAGCATCCTGATGTTGCACCTGCGTTCTTTGTAATGATTTTCGTTCACTGTCCCTTTCCACATTCAGAAGGGCATCTCTAATAGCTACTCAAACCTGAGTCTCTTAGCTGAGCCCATCAAAAGGGCTTCTGCATGCAAGTTTTAACTGCCATGTTACAGGGACCATGGAGATACTGTGCTATATATTTACCATTGGTTCTTCTTCAGCACCGCCCTTTGCAGACCAGCCGAAGATCCGGATTTGATCTGGAAATGTCCCCAGTTTTCCAATCCATATCATGTTTTTATCACCAAAGAAACAAGTAAAGATGAATAGCTTTTGGGTTGATACTACAAAAAAACCTCCAACATTCCAGCTGAAAGCACCTGCCTCATTTGATGCTCTGTTGAAGGAATAGGGAGAAACAATGAACAAGAAGAGGACAAGACTAAAGGGGGATAAGTCTAAAGGGGGGAGAATGCAGAGGACGGTTTCACTCAGAAAAGGAGGAGTAGAAACTTATTTTACAAGGGTTTTTTAATCAGGCTATCATAGTGATAGCTAACCTTTTAGGCACTGAGTGCCTGGACAAACCTCAGCTAATGAGCCGCAGCTCGTGAAATCATCATTGTTCTGGGGCTTTGTGATCCCCATCCCCAGCTAGTTTCGGACAAGCAAAGTCAATGGTGAGCCAGATTCGCTTAACGATCGCATCATTTGCTTAACAACTGCAGTCATTCACTTAACAACTTGCAAAATTAACTTGAAAATAAAGCAACCTTTCCTTTTAAGCTCATTTAAGATAGACATTTGGAAATGTCTTTTGAAAAGAATGACATTTTGGGAATTCTTTCCCCGTTTTGCTCTTCCTACAGCTAAGTCAAAGGCCTACAGTGGAAGAGTTGAGAGAGAGGAAAATTCTCATTCGTTTTAGTGATTACGTAGAAGTGGCCGATGCTCAGGACTACGACAGACGGGCAGATAAACCATGGACAAGGCTAACAGCTGCTGACAAGGTAAGCAGGACGAGCCTCAGGAACAGCCAGGAGGCTGAAGGAACATCTGAGATGTTTTTGGAGGGGACCAGTAACCAGAGGATGTAGTTAAATTTATTTTCTGTAGCAGTGATCACAGCATCATCCTCACCAGCTGAAAACTCATGAGAAGATCTACCCAAGAGGAGACAGAAGTGTGTGTTTTTTCCTCTCTTCTTTTTACCAACATTTTTTTTAAATTTTTAGTTCCCACTTTTAGTTTTAGTTAACTTTTTTTGTTTTCTTGCACTTGGCCATTTCTGGCTTTATTAGCTTTCATCAGTGAGGCATAGCCTTGATGGGATTCGAACCTAGGCTGGACTACATGTTAGGCTAATGTCTTGGCCACTGAGCTATGCTCTTGTAGTTCCCCTGTGGAAGGGTGACATGAAACTGTCTCCCACAGCCTCGCCTTAGTAGCAGAGTTTGGCTGTTCCTCACCCAGTTTATTCACATGTTTCCTTTCGGCTGGGCTAATCGCTTCTTCTTTTCTCACACACAGGCAGCAATTCGCAAAGAGCTTAATGAATTTAAAAGCACTGAAATGGAAGTTCATGAATTAAGCAGGCATTTAACAAGGTAAGATAATACTTTTTAAACAAAAGTTCTTAAAAACCACCCAAGCTTGAGGCTATTCCTGTAGCTTTTTTGATTAACTTGTTAGATTTTTCTCCTGCTCACGGCAATGTGGGTAGCACTTTCCCCTTCAATTTTGTTCCCAGTGCAACCACCTTAGGAGAAAGGCTGGGACGAGAGATGCAGACACAGGGGGACTCAGAATCAACCAGGGTGTTGTCTTGGCTTAGATTAGATTAGAACTCGGGCAATCAGCCCTACCCCAACATTTTAACCAATATTAACCTATCATAGTGAATGATCTCCTAGGGTTCTACTTGATATCTTATATTCAGGGAAGAACCACTGCTGAGTCCTTGAAGGAATCCATCATATCAATTTTCGGCGATTGTCAGAATGCTCCAAAGATGCCACTGCTGAATTTCGCTTTTGTACTACTCTTACAAGCAGAAATAATTTTTAAAAAACCACTTGCATTTCTGCACGAGGACAAATGCATGGATTCCCTATAGGTAGAAGAGAGTGGGGGTATGTTACAACCTGGAATCAGAAAAATATCATGATGCAAAATGTATTATGTGAAGCAATCCAGAAATATGTGATTAAAAGTGGAATATAAATTAGACTTTCAAAAGAGGACTGCTTCCTGTTAACCTAATGATCACAACAGTTCCATATTATGCCGCACTTCTCAGTTTTCTTTCTCTTGCCTCTTAATTGTTTCTCATTCGAGCTGTCAGATTTTTTTCACTGGGCAAAAATATGTCCCCAAATCTTTTTATCATAAGTTCTGGTAGGATTAATGTCTCGCCTTCCAATTCAAGGGTTTCTCAGAGCTTGGCATCCATCAGATATGTTGGGACTGCTGGATGGCAATTATGGAAGTTTTAGCGTCAAGTTACATGGAGTGTTGGGGAACGCTATTTTGTGCGTGATATTTATGCCAATGCTGTCTGTTCTCTCGTGTCCTCTATGTCAATGGGCCCCAACCTTTTGGGCACCAGAGACCAGTTTCATCAAGAAAGGTTTTTCCACGGACTGGAGGGAACGTGATTTTGCATGCTGTCTGTGTCCCACAAATGAGGCTTGGCTTGTTTGCATGAACCAGGACTACTCCGCAGCATGCCAACAACCAGTCCATAGACTGGGGATTGGGCACCCCTGCTCTATGTAACTTGCTAAATAAGTAATGACTGGGAGTCAACCCTATCTATGATCTGATAGTTTCATTGTCTGCCATTTTTGAGGCAAGTACATTGCCGCATCTTTTACCTTAAAGCAGGGGCCTTCAAATTTGGCAACTTTTAAGTCTTTTGGACTGCAACTCCCAGAATTCCCTAGCTAACATGGCTTGCTGAGGAATTCTAGGAGTTGAAGTCCACAAGTTTTAAAGTTGCTAAGTTTGGAGACTCATGACTTAAAGCACTGTAGTAAATAAAGCCCCTTTTAAAAAAATTACCATAAACCAGTTTTTGGGTGGTTTTGTCGCTTTCATTCTTCTGAGTATGAGTGCTAACACATTAGTAATCTATCTCATTTGTCTGGGATTTCTTTTCTTCACTTTTTTAGGTTTCACAGACCATAGGAACTGAATGTGCTGCCATCTTGAGAACGTAATGGAAAAGAACCATAAGTGCTGATATCATTCATTTCTCTGTTACGTACAGTGGTAAATCTTCTGAACTGCCTTTCTAAAAACCTATAAAAACATGCAAAAAAGCATGACTTTTCTCATCCTGGGAATAACTTCCTCATACAATGTGTTGGCACAACATTCAGCAACTGAGACTATCCTGGCAAGAATCCCGCCTGGAGTTGGCACTTATGTTTTAAATGCTGCTGCGAGGAGTCCCCAAGCCATTCACATTAGTTGTCTTTCTTTGAATTCCGCCAGTTCTTTTTCATCTCTGAAGAAACATGGGATCCTTGGTATTTGGCACTAACAGAAGCTCTGCTGGACACAAGCTCATTGTTCTGGAACAACATTTCGACCAAATGTTTTGTTCTGTGTGGAGCACTTTAGAATGTGATGGGACGAGCTGGGGATCTAGAACCCACCTCAAGGACCCATCTCTCTTTGACTTCCCAAGGCTCACCACACCAGGAGGATCTTCGGCCGACTGGTGGATACTCTTTTGTTTTCTACAGGACCAAGGAGAATTCCTCACCATCCATTTCTCCACTTCAAGTGATTCCTTTGCTGCAATGTTCAGAAGAGTTCAAGATTCAAGAACTTTTCATAGCAAGCTTATTTTCCTCTGGACCATGTCACGCTGTCTTCTGCCCTGCTGACTATTTCATGGTCCTGTGTAGCAGTTCGATAGCCTAGCTTGTACTGGCGTGGCCTGTCAGCTTTACATAGGTTTTTCCAATTCTCTAATGTGCAAGACAGAAAAGTCATGCGTTAAAGAGAACCATAAGGTTGACTTTATGCTGTATGCTTGGATTTTCGATTATTTTTCTTCTTTTAACAGAGGGATTTCTGTTCTTCAAAATTCTCCTTAGTATAAATAACTAAATATGCTGTTGTGAATGACTCCGTCTTAAATTGAGAACCAAAGCATTTGGCAAAAGGCTAGAGATGTGATATTACTATTATTATTATTTTCATATTTATATTTTATTGTATTATTTCATTTGTAAGGTATTGGTCTTCTCTTAATAAGATTATTTTTGCACATTGGAAAGAATTATGAACTCACTGTATCAAAACACTTCGATGATGTCAACTAACATCTTTGTCTAGTTCAGATTAAACATATCTGATTAGGCCGTTTAGCTTGAAACCTTGCCATCTTTCAGAAAATGAACTATTTTTCCATCCAAACAAATCACTATAGATATGGCAGCATGAATTCTCAGACCTTCACTGGCGTAAAACTATAATCTGGGATCCAAATGCAGTTGTACTTCGAGAAGACCCGTTATAGTGAACAGGCATTAAATAAACAATAATTTAAGTTCTATTGATTTCAGTGGATCTGCTCTAAAGGGATGGCTACTTAAGTTCAGTTGATTTTAGTGGGCTTCACCTATTTATGATTAAACCATAAGAGTGGTTTGATTGATCAATTTTCCTTTGGAAAACATGTATATGACAGCACATTTTAATGGGTGACAGCAGCGATTCAGGTTTTTCTCCAAAATAAAACCTGAGTCACTGGAGGCCCATTACAATCCTCAGAGTTCCACTGAATAAGTGATTACACTAGACTAAGAAAATCCTTTTTCTTACACAGACTGATTTTGTCTAGTTATGTTACTCTGGGTATAAGAAAAAGGAGATGAAGTAAAAGAGTACTTTACTTTTAGATTAAAGTACATGTATTTTTTTAATGCAAAAAAAATAGAGATTATGCCACTAGTGGTCAGCAGATGAAGTAGGTGGGCTTGTAGCTGGGCGAATTGCTAGGTTTGTGGAGCTGGGAGGATAGTGAAAATGTAATTCATTTGCCCAATTTGCACAGAGCAAATGTATGGCAGATAAGCTGTTTTTCATCCCTTGAAAACTGTTGTTTTAACAGCTAGTTTTTATCTGTCATGGTTTCATAGCTTTATGGGGAAATGAAGACCTGCTTGTCCACCATACCAGCCTTTTAGTCCACCAGCCATTGAGTGAAGCTCTTCCCCATTGTTCAAAGTTTTACTCTTTCCACCACCATGTTACCTTTTTTTCTCTTCCTTCCTCCTTGAGAAGAATAGGTTCCAGAACTGATCCTGTCTGCACATCAGAAGTTCCAGATGACTTTAACTCCATTTTGCTCAGTCTAGGTAGTTCCTGTCTCTTGCCTCTTTAACTATGAGGAGTAAAAAGGCCAGGACCACAAGTGAAGGTTCCATTAAACTGCTAAAAGCCCCTGCACAGGAATCTTCTCAATTAATGGTCAGCACCCGATTAGAGTTAGACAAGGGTCAATGGCACTTAAGGGGGTTGGACTTTATTCATTTGGACTATGTAGGGATTCTAGGCTGATACACCCCTTTTCACTCTGATATCCCTTTTCACCATTCCTTCTCTTACGTCAATCTTCCATAAATGTGAGCGCATTTTTGTCCATGTTGGAAGACATAAGGAATAGTAACTGAATTCTTTTTATGCAGATATATGGATGGAATTTAAAAAAATAGGGCACAACTAACAAATACAGTGGAACCATATTGTGTATCTTACCAAAATGGAGGGTGTTTCTGCTTTCTACATACAAATCTTTTCAAGTTTCTGTGTGCAAAATGTTTTATTCCAATCCTTACCATCCCTACAAGTAAATTGTTGAATTGGACAAAACACTTTTAATGATTTTCAAAAGGAGACAAGTTATCAGCTAAGGTCCCACCAACTCAATTTTTCAATAACTTATTATTTCCTAAAGCTCTTTGGTAAAAAAAACAGCTTACTTTTGAAGACTGAATGGTGTTTGGTCTTTCTAAAGCACAGTCAGTTGTTTCTCCTACACAGAATCAGCTGAAACATTGAGCATACTCCATTACTATGCCAAATTCAACTATTTTCACCACTAAAATCTATGGGTATGGGCAAAAACAAGGTAAGAGCCATGGTGGTGCAGTGGTTAGAATGCAGTACGACAGGCTACTTCTGACTGCCAGCTGCAAGCAGATCGGCAGTTCGATTCTCACTGACTCAAGGTTGACTCAGGCTTCCATCCTTTCAAGGTTGGCAAAATGAGGACCCAGATTGTTGGGGACAATATATTGACTCTGTAAACCATAGACAGGGGTGTAAAGCATTGTGAAGTGGTAAATAGGTGTAAATGCTATTGCTAAGTGCTATTGTTGTTGCTCTACTCCTGTTCTTTTCACCAGGACCTGAGTAGGATGAATTTTGTTTAAATGGAAATAGGAAAAATCACCATAATCAGTTTATTTCTAAGCCTCTGTTGTTCACACTAAGATCTCATAAACATCTATTCTCTACTCCTGGAGGAATCATACTCCCCCCTAATCTCTATGAAAGAGTAATGATTGTAAATCTTGTAAAAGGCACACAGGGTTGCAAGTTAGTCTTGCATCCAACTTGATGAGGCAGCTTAATCTAACGGTTGCAGGACTAGAAATGGGGGGTTCCAGTTGCTCTCTCAAGTTATTCTGAAGCCAGTACATTTCCCAGGCCCTATTCCCGTCAAATGTATGTACATAGTTTTGTCTTTGTATAGGAGTGAATGTGGTGACAGTCAAGACTGTGATCTTCCAGTATTGTAATTTAACAGATTTATGGCTGTGTGAAAAACAATGATAAAATGTAAATATCTAGAAAAAACACTAAAAGTGAATCTCTACATCTAGAGTTTCAAATTTGTACATACTGAAACTGCATGGTATTTAAATTGTCTTGGATGTATGCAGTTTCTTTAAAAAAGTTTCAAAGAAAAACATGTCCTGGTTTTCTTTCCTCTGTCTGTTACATGTTCAAGGACGCTCAGCAATCAAAAACTAAGTGCCAAGAGAATATTTAGATCATAGGATCAAACGAAGTCTTCCTTGTCCTTTGCAGAACTGCATTTGGTCCACCTACAGAGAGTGCAAATGTGGTCACTCAGGACTAGTTGTCATTAAAGGATTAGATCAAATGACCCCTCAAGTCCTGCAAATTTAGGGGCTGTAACAAACATTGTGTACACTGCACATAATTCCAAGGAGAAAAACTTACTGACACAAAAAACGGAAAAGATATTTAAAATATCTATCTAGTCCTTGTGACCTTCTGGAAAAATCAGGGCTATATTTCATGTCTAACAAGTAGTATTCCTTGTCACTATAAAGAATAGCTGATGTGTTTTACCTGCTTGCAAAGATTTTAAAGAAATAGTTTGGTACCAGGTGTTCTTCAGTTCTGGTTTATGGGTTCTCTGGAGGCTTTTATGGTGGCTCCTGAAACAAAAGGTTCAATTAAATGCTAACTTGTTCAAACTAAAGAGCTATGTTCTTATGAAAAAAACTAATCAATTTGGTCATTGATTTCGGAGATTAAGCAATCCCATTTTGTCTTTTTTACAATTCAAGTTTTCTTCATTGTTTCCAGTTCTTCAGAAATCATAGCTATAGTTTCAATTCACTAAAAGAAAACCTGCAGTGATTATTTTTATTTTGTCAATTTTTTAGTACTTTCTCTTAAACCTGAACTGTTATTGATTGAAGAATGCATCACTGAATTAATTACCCTCCACAAAACAAGCATTTCCATCCTTAATCTTTGCATGCAAAACTGAGTGATGAGCTTTCCACTAGCATTTACATGGCAAAAATTTACTTCTGAGCATTGTGAAAAATTTCTAATAGCTCTTAATGCTCTAATCTAAAATAGATTTGTTCAGCTGTAAACCTTTGCAGAACATTAAAGAGAACAGTCAAAGAGAACAGTTTGCTTCTAAAGAAAGACTTGAATTTTACTAGTCTGGCACCTTATTTTTAAATAGCAATTCACACTTAACACAGTGAGTAGTACCCTTGCACTGCTGTGGAAGAAAATGAGATTCAAAGACGGGTTCAAATCATTATCAGAAATCATTTGTTGCTTACACTGTCAACATTACCTTTTAATCATGAAGTAATCTGCATTATAAGCATATGAATGGAAAGGCAAATACATTTTTAATTTTCTATAATAAAAATGAATCTACTTTATTATGAATTGCTGTTGGTTGGAGGTCCTAAATCTCTTCCAGAGGATCTCTAGACATTCAAACTCAGATATTCAAACTCTGCAACAGGAGTAGTACATAACAATTACAACCACTATACCCACAATGTTTAAATAACTTTAATTATATATTTTGGAAAGGAAAACAGACATAAAACAAAAACAGAAATGCATGAACTTTCAAACTGAATGAGCAGGGGTTCCACAATGTTTGTGCCACAGTTCAATAGCCTTGCTCACAATCGCATCAGTGTTATCTTGAGGTATCTATGAAAGATAAAAACATATTTGCTTGAGATAGAAGTATTTTACAGTGCAATCTTAAATATGTTTGATCTTGGTCTTCAAAATACTACGGAATTTAATTAAAGCACTGTTTTCTTACAATATAGAATGCATGAAATACTTACATTTTCCAAAAACTGTTCAATCTTTTCAGTGCTAGTCAAGGCCATCAACTTCATTTTAAAGGTTAATAAGATCTCAACAGCAACAAAGACAAGGATTTTGCAAGAACCACTAATAACCTTGTCCCAAACCCTAGAAAATTCAACGAGGCAATTATAAAATTGTCTGTTCTTAATTTTACATCTATAATTTATATTATCAATAGATTTCTTTTGTGATTAAAGTCAAAAATTGGTGAAGTTCTAGAAAAGCTGAACGACTCGTAGAAAACCTGAAAAATTGACATATTTTTCAGAATGCTGGCAATATTGCTGACTGTCAAAAGTTTGTCTATGTCAGAGGTCCCTAATTCCCTGTCCAGGGATTGCCACCAGTCCGCGGCATGCCTGCAACCAGGTCGCGCAAACAAGCCAGGCCTCATTTGCGAGATGCAGGCAGTACACAATACCACATCCCCTCTGGTCCGTGGAAAGCCTTTCTCAATGGAACCGGTTCCTAATGCCCCCAAAGTTGGAGGCCACTGGTCTACATAATTCATGGACATATGCTCCAGTGAATAAGACTACAGGAACTTAAGTTTTTCCAATTTAAGAGAGGTGGAAGGAAGAGAAACTTGCCTTTGTAAACTTGACTCAGGTAGGCAACCAGCAAAGCACTTTCTAAACCAAAGCTTATAAGGAAGCTGGCCCATTGCTGAACACAATTTCAGATGTGCTAGAAGCCGGTTGTCCTCAAGACTCAGGATTTGTTCCAGAAGTTTTGGCTACAGTAGCATAAATATAAAAGAAATAGTGAAATATGCTAAAATCATTTGAAAAACTTTTCTTGTTCATAGGCATTTGTGGCAAGAAAACTATTCACCAAATTAAATTTAGTGTGATATATGAAGCAAATGACTTCATACATTATATTTCTTACCGGTCAGAAATATACATATCAATACATCTACAAAATCATTTGAGAATTCCTTACAGAATCAGTTTTGTACAAAAAAAAGGAATCACAAAGCAAAAGGAACATATGACATTTTTACCATACCAGCTTCTGTCTATTAATCAACTGGTGTTTTTTTTTTAGTGGTTCTGCTTCACACATGACCTTTACACGCATATAGAACTGTATTCCACATCTTCAAAATTACTGGACACAATTTAAGAATAATTCACCATCCCAGCAAGGTCTTATAATTTATAATTTATTTATTTATAATTTAATTTATATACCGCTCTACTCCCGAAGGACTTCCAGTTGCATTTCATGTATGTAAGCAACTCTGTGGTCACGTGATCAAAATTCAGACACTTGGAAACTGGCATGCATTTATGGCAGTTGCCGTGTTCCGGGGTCACATGATCACCTTTTGCGACCTTCTGACAAACAAAGTCAATGGGGAAGCCAGATTCACTTAACAACCATATTACTAATTTAAAGTAGTGATTCACTTGATAACAGTGGCAAAAAAGGTTGTAAAATGGAATAAAATTGACTTAACTGTCTTGCTTAGCAACAGAAATTTGGGGACCAATTGTGGTTGTAAGTCAAGGACTACCGTTTATAGGTTATAACCAGCACTTTGAATTACATCCAGAACCAGGAATGTAATTAGTACAGCTTTCAGAGAGAAATGATGTTCCATTGCTGGATTTTAGACCAGCTGAAACTTCCAAGCGGCTTTCAAAGGCAGCCCTACATATATTGCTTTGCAATAGACACAGTGTGAGTGAATAGAGCACAACTGATCAAGTTTTAAGAGTCTCCTAAACCAGGAAAGAGTGCCTTTCTGACCACTGTTGCTACCTTTTCATCAAGCAGGAGCTATGAGTCCAACAAAACCCTCAGATTGGACACCACCCAAGCAGGGAGATGCAATTCCACACAAGATGAGTGGGAATCTTGTTAGATCCAGGCAGCCCTAACAATCATAGCCACTCAGGACTTGTAACAATTGAACTAAAGATGTTCCATTCCCATCTTGGCCTGCATAACCAGTCTCTGGGACCAGACTTTGACAAACTCACTCTGCCAGTCTGGTATTGAAAGATAATAATTAAGTAAAAGAAAACCACTAGAGAACACTGCCTCCAATTCTCAACGCCTCGAGTTGATTCACAAGGGAAATCACTTTAAATCACCGTGGTGATTTAAAATTATGGTTTATTTGAAATATGCTAACCTTTACCTTGTTTGGAGGTTAGTTATTTTTAAAGTTCAAGTGCAACAATATAATGCAATTAATCAAAACTGAATGTAAATATTTGCAATCTACTCCTAGCAGATGTGAAAAAAAGAAACAAGCATGTAAAGCCCACTAGGAAGCTGAATCACTTATCACAATAAATCATTGTATATTATGACAAACTCAATCTCCACTATCACTCTTTCAAGCCTCTTGGTTTTGCCAGCAACTATCAAGAAAATGAATTGTAACAGAAATCTTCAACAAGAGTTGATAGAAGCTGACCAGTACGTTTTGTGTGTATACATACGTATAGTATATATAATTAAAATAAAATGCTATGAGATTGGAACATTTTTTCAGTTATTCTACCTTTTACAATTCATTTTGTCTGAAATAATCATTCCAATCTCTTCCTAGTGTTCCAAGTGTCACTGGAGGAGATCACACATACACACTAAGCCAAGGGCCAAACAAACCATCTCCTACTATACAACAGCCTATTTTCTCCAATCTAGATCACAATTCTTCACTCTTCTTCAAAACCATGCTGTATTTTTCTAAGCTACCTTGCAAGTCTCAGAATACAGATAACTGGACTTATGGAAATTATTTTCTTTTAGCACAATCCTGAATCCACTGTTTACAACCAAATGCAAAATAATGTGATGTTGATAATAAAGGATTCAGTAGAGTCTCTTATAAAGTTTGCATATGTACAAACTCAATGTAAATATATTTATCAATGTTATATAACTACAAAAATCCAGAACCAAAATTAGAGGTGGCTAATACAACACTAGAAAGTTCTGATCCTAGCCAATTTTTTATTTACATATGGTGAATATAAAGCCTACAGGACAGGCAAACAGCAGGAGTCAATCATAGCAATTTTTTAATATTCACATTGATATGTCATGTGAAATTACTTAAACCAAGAGCCCATAGCCAGAAACTACTTTGCATCATAACTATCCTTGCTTCTCCCAAGTGCTTGCATGAAAATTTAAATTTATATTTCCTTCTCTCTAACAGTAAATATGATACATATTATCAATTATACAGAGGTAGTCCTCAACTTACATTTAATTTAGTAACTATTCAAAGTTATGAGAATACTGAAAAAATTGACTTATGGCCATTTTTTACATTTATGACCATTGCAACATCCTCATGGACACATGATCAAAAAATCAGATGCTTGACAATTGACTCATATTTATGATGGTTGCAGCGTCCTCATGTGATCACCTTTTGCAACCCTCTGACAAGTAAAGTCAATGGGGAAGCCAGATTCACTTATCAATCCGGTTACTAACTTAACAATTGCAATGATTTACAGTTGTGGCAAGAAAGGTTGTAAAATGGAGCAAAACTAACTTAACAACTGTCCTCACTGAGCAACAGAAATTTTGGGCTCAATTTGGTTGTAAGTTGAGGACTTACTTGTACTTGCAATTCTATTTCTATCTTGGACATAAGCTCATATGTGCAGTTCTGAAGAGACACACTTATTTTCTTACCAGCTGTGGTAATGACTCCTTGTACTTATTGTTTAACTGGTTCACAAAACTACTGACCAGCCAGTAGCAATCAACATTATCTTCCACCATTTCTTCCATTGCTTTGGCAATAGCAAGGAATATCTCATCTTCAGATTGCTAGAAAAGAAAGGGGAGACAGCAGAGAATCAGAGGGTGGTAGCACATGCATCCTATGTTCATTTAAAAATGTGCACCCAGCTTCCCACTAAGAGCAATGTGTTTGGTACAAATGTGCACTGAGGATGCGACCTAAAACTTTCTAAATCAGCAAAGCTATAGAACCTCTGAGAAGAAATGGCGAACTAAAAATGATTTAGCTAAGTGGAGCTGATGACCTCAGCAGAAGAGCTGGCAAGTAGACAAGTTCTTCATAACTACTCTCCAAAAAAGGAGAGGGCTTGAGCCCACAAATGCTCCAGACAGTTGTGGAGCAAGGCTATGACACCAGTGGATTACCTGTTCTGACACTATTAGATGCTCTTTGTAAAAATACCAATTTGAAGATAAGACAAGACTATAGCCAGACACTTTTAAAAAGAGCAGTCAGCCAGCAAAGGGATTAAACAAGGCTATATTATTTTTTAATTATATCAGTGTGGTGGGAGATGCCCTAAGCAAAGGTTTCATTTCCTCACATTGGCTAACAAACCTGAATCTATACTGCTATACGTAGATGATGCTGTCATATTATTGCAAATAACAACATGCTTTGAAACAGCCATACCAAGACTCAATCTCACAGAAAAAAATCTGGATTTGTGAGTAAAAATCCTATCAAAAACAAAATTAACCTTTACTGACCAAAGGAAAAGATGGGTTTTGAGGTAGCTTTCCTGATTCCAACTGATACATCCGGAAGAATACTTCAACCTGTGGGGTAGAATCTGTGATAAAGCGAATTACTTGAAGTGCACGGTATACATCCCCATACTGTTCTTTTCTATATTTCATCACAAATGCATGAGAGTCGTGGTGAGGTGGGAGAATTCCTTTAAAGAAAAAGAAAAAATGAGAGATTTAGATTGAAGTCTACTTGTTCTGAGGGTGAAACATTCATCTTCATAGCAATTATTCTCAGATCAACTAAAAAAAAGATCTAGCATCTAGCATTTGTTCACAAGAAAGGCTTTGGCCCTGTTATTGCAAAACACTAGTTTGCTATTCATATAATACTAAAATTCTCACTGTGCTTATAAGTTTGTTTGTTTGTATCCTCAAGTTAGCCCAAACTATGCATTATGCCACAACCATTTTTGAATCAGGGTACCTAAAATACATTAAGAATGCATAAAAAATCCTGGGCCCATTAGAGATTCTTCTTCTTGTACCATATCTGTCATCGGATGTTGGCGATCCTATGTTTATCAACAGCCACACGGAAAAGTACTCGGGGCCGTCATTTGATTTAGCCGCCATGATTTTCCTGGGAAATATATAGTGTAGTAGTCTTCCCTTTACTTCCGACACCATTATTGATATAGAATTAAAATTTCCACAATGTTCAGACCAGTTTTATTGGCAAAGTTCCAACTACTGCAGCATCCCTAGGATCACAATTGTGAACACATAACCAGCCAGTCAGTGGGGAAACCAGCAGGTAATCAGAAGTCACTTCTGCTCCTACTGTTCCCCCCCCATCCATAGTCCTTCTCTTTATCTTTTTAGGTAAGTAAATATTGACTTATTACTGAAACGCATTTGCCACTACAATTATTTTTCCATTAATACTCTTCTTAGATGATTACAGGACTGTGCAGCATTAGGGTAAAAAAATACGGTCTGCTCAAAATTTCACATTGATTCTGGTCACATCAGACTACACAACCCTTCTCTCAAAACTCCAATGGGTCACAGCACAGCCCAATGTTCCCTAATGTCTCTGCCAACAAGCTACAAGGACAGTTTTCTTGCTGAAAACAGTGTTCAGAAGGAATGAGAAGAAGAAAAGCAAGCCTCATTCATGTACCTTTTTTAATGAACAGGAGTTCTCCTTGCAAATATGTATATATATGCAAAGGGCCTTTGGCATGATTGGTTTAAGATTAATTACAAAATACAGCCTTTATACAGAAAATTCCAAAGCACAGTCCAAGTCTCCCTAATTATCAGAGTTACTGAATATTTTAACTATGTATTTGTTTTTAGGAAACAAAACAATGAGACTACATAGATCAGTCTTCCCCACTCCAGATACAGATGTGATTGAGAATCTGAAATTTGAAGTTCCAACATATCCAAAAAAAGGATTGGGAAGCTGATTAAAAACCACAATTGTCTATTTTGACTGAGAGTAGCCTTCTGAAAATTTCAGGAAGCAATTTTTCCAGACTCAGTTTAGAAAATCTAGAATAGAGCAATGTTGGAATACTTTCACAAAAAAAATTAAGGAGGATTTCTTCCTAAATGCTTCAGGTTAACCAAAACTCCTCAGAGACATAATGCAAACCATTGGAAATTTCACTTTATGTGTGTTACAGTAGCCAGTTACCGTATTTTTCGGCCTATAGGATGCACTTTTCCCCCCAAAAAAAGGGGGGGGAAGTGTATGCGTCTAATAAAGCGAATACTCACCCCGCTGCTTGGACTGGAGCGTTCACGGCACCCCGCGTGGGGGGGGGAATCGCTCCGCGGGACGCCGGGAATGCTCCAACCCACGCAGCGATGCGATTTCTCGGCCCTGGAGCTTCCAGCGGAGCGATTTCCATGTGCATGGAATCGCTCCACTGGAAGTTCCGGAGCGGGGGAGTCAACCCGTTGCTTGGACTGGAGCGTTCCCGGCACCCCGCGTGGGGGGGGGGGAAATCGCTCCGTGGGACGCCGAGAATGCCCCGCGTCTTACGATCCGGAGCGTCCTATAGGCCGAAAAATACGGTATGTTGCTTGGCACCACTTCTTAATATAATTTAATGGGTACAACCTGATAAGGCATCTACTGCAAGGTTTTATCAGTGAGCACAACTGTAAGCAGATCAGCAAAGCCACTCTTGTTATTTATAAGTAAGCATTTGGTCTACATCAATTTCCATACCTAGAAGTACCTTCCATACCAATGTCCGATACATGGATGGGAGAGGAAACCTTTGACTAAATGTGGAAAGCTTCTCAATATCTATAAATAAAATTTAAAAATGGTATTTAGAGGCAGCTCTAATCAATACTGACAGTAGAACCCTGGCACATGAACAAAAAGCTCTGAAGAGAACATATTCCCCTTCTGCTGACACTATCTCCTGTTTACAATGCAGCCTTTTCAGCAGTCCCAAGACAGTTCCACACTCCTTTGCATTCTGATTCAGGTGACTCTGAGGACACAGATTAGTTCCTAGGTAGTTTCAGCAAGCCTCAAAATGTTAGCAACCACCTGGTTGCAGACAGTATGAATCCCTTCCATTTCTTCTCCTTCCCCCCAGCAAGTTACAACTAAAGAAGCTTCTTGGATGAGAAGCAAAAAAAAATAACCTAAAAGTCCAGTTGCCTTTAAAATAAAAGTATCTTTGGGACCAGAAGGCAGGATAAGACTCCTAACAGGAATGAGCATGTAATGAATACAGGCTGAATTAGCTGTAAATCTGGTATCCAACACTGCATGTTACTCAAAGTGAAATGTGAATAATTCAAAATCAAAGATTTCCAGTTGCTGGATCAGTCATATTTATCCCTAATATATCATATATATGTTCCAAGCATGCATCGAGTTATAAATGTTCCATTATTGGAGATTTCTACAGGTAGACAGTCTTTTGGTATGACTAATAGCATGAAGATTCCTCCCTGAACCTCCAAGATCTCATCTATGATTCTACGAAGTTATGTACAAAATACATAGATTGGGAAGACTCAAACTTTTTCCCCAAAAAACCATATGTGCAATTATATCACTGAGTAACTAAGCAACTGTAAAGATTATACTGCATTGTATATTGTACATACCCAACCGATCATCTTTCAAAAGAATTTCTAATGATTTTTTTTCTTCAACACCACGAAATCCTACTTTTTCATAATACACAGATCGGAAATTTCTCTGAGGATCTTCAGCCATGTCTCATTCTAAAATAAAGACAAATTCATATATTACCAAATAAATGTTTTACTATCAGTATATCCATAAGAAAATGTTGCAGTACAAAATTCTCCTATTTGGGGTTATATCCTGTCATATTCCTTTCTAAATAATTAATCCCACTTGTCCTTTTTGCCTAAGGATTTTCTCTGTCCAAACTTCATCTCATTAGATAGTTCAGGATTTTCAATTTAAGCCTCAGCTTCTAGTGTTAATTCTGCAATGCCAAAGATCTTGAAGTTTGTCCACCCAAGTATATCCATTGTTAATGTGCAGGATACATGCAGTTTTGAGTATGCATGAACTGGAATAGACGGCAGTGTTCAGGATTTCAATTTAAAAATAAGACCTCAACAGAAGTCTGATGTAGTTGCAATTCTAAACAATGGTGGGAAACTGGGAGACGCAGCAAAATTAAGGCAGGTTCTGCCCTTCTTTTCACTTTGCTATTTTTTTTTCCTGCAGTGTTTCAACTTCTGCAAATCTCAATTTTGATAAGCTTTCAGATACCTTTTTGGGGACAGGTGGCTGCACAGACAAATAGAATTCACACTTCAATGCCAAAATAAGAATCATGGTCAATAATACATTGCAGTTGCCACTAAAGGTATGCCAGCAGCTCTAGTCTATACACTTTCACATTTCAGGGTGGGAAATTAAAGATAACTTCATCTTTACTTCTTTGCAATAAATAAAATGGAATGCATGAAGAAGTGTGAATTACATGTTAAAACAAATTACCTCACTGCAGGCAGGTGAACTAAATAGAATATTGCTAAATATTATTAGGTTGATATGTTTTGGGGAACACTCCATTTTTTGCTTCTAAAAACTAAGCTTTTTTAATAGAAGCTGAAATTTAATAAGAAAAAACAACGCTGCACAATCTATTTTCACTATCAATTATTCCGTTGAAGGATTCTGGCAGCTCAAACGAAAAGCTTCCAGAAAGCTTAATCGATTGTGGAAAAGAGATTTGTGATGCAATATTTTAAGACTTAAGAAATTTTATTACGTGGATTAGCATACAATTCAAAAGTGAATTACAGGTACATGAAAGGCTTCGCTATAAGTAGGGTTAATCTTCTTAAAGCAACAAAAACCAAACCCATCTCCATTGTTTCTGAAGTTAAAAAAGAATTACATTTTGTTTTCCCAGCTATGCCACAGGGAATTTTAAAAAATGAAGCAACTATCACACCTATCTTTCCAAATTCAAGGTTTACATACACATTTGCTAATTTCTGACCCCATTTTCAAAATGACCCGGTGAAATAAATAAATGAGTTTTGGGACAAGTCAACAAACTCCTGGGCTGTAGAGGTACTTGAATCTGGGCAGGTACCCTTCATTTGGACCTTTGACCACGGTGTGTACCATTGGGATATCAAAGTACCTACTAATAGGAGCTGAAGTCTAACACAGCCGGAGGGCAAAGTACTGGCTTATAGAGAAAGCCGTTTGAAAGCACAGGGCAAAGGCGCTAGTCCGCAGGATATCCACAAGCGCGTCCCCTCACTCTGAAGCGAGCAATTGAGACATCTCTGGGTGAGATATGGGGTAGTTTGCAAGATGACTGGAAAGAAAGAAAGAAAGAAAGGCACCTCGAGAGAGAAAAGGAGTTTAAGGTAAATTGGAAAAAGACGCCGAACCCGGAACCGGGGGAAAAAAACAATAAAGAAAAAAGCGACAAGATGAGATACTGGAAAATCAGCAAGTCGTTAAGAGGGACTGAATGGTCGACTTGGAAGGTCTCTAAAGCCGTCACGACCCGAGCAACTGAAAAGCAGCGGGAGAGAGCCGGAGGAGGCCGCTACGAAACGCCGCTCCCGCCTCGGCCGAAACAAACAGGAGCCTTGGCCGGTC
>JANHFO010000557.1:275419-285810 GCA_032468095.1 Pareas carinatus
TAAGTAATGGGAAATGATAATCACAATAATTATATAAAGGTAGAAAAGTTTATACTAAAGCTTCTCTCTTGCTTTATTTTTCTTTAATCTACTGTTGAAAATTATGTATGATATAATGTGAAAAAGCAATAAAAAAGGAAAAAAAGAAAATGTATATGTTAAATCTATCACACTATCTATCTGCCTGACCAGTTTGATTTGGCAGGCTTGGCACATTCTGGGTTCCCTCAGTTAAACAATGTAATGGGGGCCTGGAAGCACACCTTCTCTGTGGCAGCATCTGCCCTCTGCAATGAAATTCCTCTCAAGCCGCTGCAAATTCTTTTTACTTTTAATTTGAAAATGCTGCTTAACCCATCACTATTCATGGGCAAGATATGTTAGTAAACAGATGGCTTCTTTTTACCACTGTGGAAATCCAAAGGAGCCTGGTGAAAATGAAAAGCTTTTCTGCAGATTTCATTACAGCAGTTCTCCTCACTGGTTTTGGGATTGCAGCTCTCATAATCCTCAATTCTGGTCATATGTTGAGATTTGTTAAAGGGGCAACTCACTACCAGCTATATGGAAGGTATCAGACCGAGACAGGCTGCTAAAGCGGAGAGCTAGTTCAATTTCATGACTTTCTTTAAATAGCTATTCCTTTGGGTACTAGATAATATACAGTCATGCAATAACAGGAGGGCACCATTGCGACATTAATATATTCTGAACATCTTTTTATTGATTGGGAATATGCCCTTTCTATTAATGTCATGCAAGCTATTGTTTTAAATAAGAGATTTACTGTTTGGAGAGAAACCTTAACATATTGTCTTTTGTTCGTCTAACATTGCCTTTTTCAAAGAACATTACATACATAAATTATAAATGGAAAATAATGATATGAGTGCATAATAAAATAAATTACACTAAATAAATTTAACAGTAAGGTCTTCAAGTTCACCATAACAATGTCATGAAATATGAGGTCCAGGTGTGTTCGGGTCTTTTCCCGTGTAGAGTAGAAAGTCTCTTGGCAACGTTTCGGCAAGGTCTCACTTGCCATCTTCAGGCTGGTGCTTTTGGCTTCTTGCTATATATATATATTAAATACAGCAACAAACATACACTTGAATGTCTAAAGTTAAAAATAAAGAGCCAAATGTCATTCTAGAACCAGATCAAGTAAAGAGTTGCAATCAATAATGGGAATGCTCTTTTAAGAAGATTTATAGAGCTAAGTACCTCTCTGTCTCCCTTTGTCGCCTTCAGTGCTCTTATAGATAAGCACAGCAGAATGACAAGAGGACAAATCTGCCTGGATTAAAATGAAATAACAAAATGTTCCCAGTAGGCTGCCATCCATTTATTTATTTATTTTTAAATTAATGTGACAAAGCTGTAAATCAGAGAATAAGTCATTCTGCAAGGATTGTTCAGATGGAGAACAACAATGCAGCAAAACCAAAGGAGAACGTTTAATGGTGTATAGCAGCCATCTAATGCCCTCCAGCTGATCCACAACTGCCAAATTGCAGAGCCAACGTTAGAAGCTGGGATAACGGGCACTGTAGTTTCAATGTATCCCAAGAACATGAAGCTGGAGAAGGTTTGTCTGTCTATTATCAAGTAAATGAAGTGCCAAATATCAGCCAATCATGACTACACTTCTCCAATGCTTCATGCATTTTGCTCTTTCAAGTTTATTTTTGCTATCCATCACTTGATACTGTGTGTGTAAATCTTTGGATAGGGATGGAGGGATAGTGGTGATAATTTAAAATAAGTGATGGCGTTACATTCTAATTTTTCTTAGTGCAAACATATTCCCACCCACCTGATATTTCGATTGTAGTCAAAGGGTTTAGATCTAGGACAGAAAGAAAAGTAAAAGCGTTTGTATTACTGACCCTTGTAGAGACCCCTTTATTAAAAGATGCTCTATCGTTCAAATACAGACACAAGTGAAATATATTAGCAGTCAGCAGACATCACTGTTTAATTGTCCCAATAACACATATTCCTTTAAATACCCTCCCCAACATTAAGCTAGATAAAGCAAGCTTAAGTACATATGAGTTCCATGACAGAACAGAATTCTTCTGTTTCTACTATTTCTGACTTTAAACAAAATGGACTCCATCCAGCTCTTGAAATTAATGCCGGTCTCCCCATTATACTTGCAAGGTGCTAAATCAAGCCCTATCAACAATGTACCATCTAGCTTTTCAAAAATCTTTAGTTCCTGACTTTGAGCAATTTATTGACTTGTGAAGATCAGTTGAAAGAAAAATGCAAATTATGTTATAAAGCAGGAGTGGGCAATTTGTGGCCGGATTCAGTTGCCAGGAAAATTAGTTTCATCAGTGCAATTTGTCCTTTTAATTCAATACTCCCCTAAAATAGATATTTAAACCACAAAGAGGTTTTAACAAGCCAAGAAAGGAAGGAAGTCTCAGGTGGCCATTTCTAGCTTATTAGTTTTCATATATACATAGAGAGGCATCCACTTTATGGGATTCGAACCTGGGCTGGATGTTACCTTAGGCTAATGTCTTAGCCACTAAGCCACAGGTTCTCCCTCTCATTGTCGGCTATAGATATCTAAACCCTCCTAACCTTTCCCTTCTCCAAAACACAGTAAAAGAAATCAGTCCCTTCCTCACTGGTGATATCATGACTTTATAAAGAACACCCTGTGAGCCTTCAATAACCCCCATCAAATGTATTTCCCACCAAAAGGGTATATTGTCGTTTTAAGTCATTTTAAGTGCAACTCTCAGGATTCTTAATAGTAAATATTTCTGGAGATGATGATATTATAAACTAACTAGGGCTTTCTTAAAAGAATTATTTATTAAATTTATCCAGGAGAGTTTCAGATGGCACCCCAGAGCAGAGAATAAACAAGGTATATATGGAGGAAAGCACTTTTTCCCCCCTTCACGACTTGTAGAATCAATCAAAAGATAGAATGACTCTTCTTCAGGATGAGACTTGGCACTGCTATTTCTAAAAGCAAATTACCGTAATGAGATGTTAACCAAGGTCATACTTATGGTGGTTATCATAATTTCAAAATATCTCTTCAAGAAATCAATTAACCGATATTCTGCTACTTAGGAGACAGAGAGAGAGAGAAAATACAGGCCTGCAAAACAAGGGGGAAGGGGGAAGCTTATCAGATCAAATCCCTACTATTTGGGGCTGTCATTGGCTGAGTTCACCCATCAAAGACAATTCCTGAGTTTTGGTCTCCATCTAGGCCAGGACCCCCCAACCCCTGGACCAGCAAATGGGTTACGCAAACAAGCCCCATTTGCAGGATGTAGGTAGCATGAAAAACTATGCCCCCTCTGTGGTGCGGAAAAACCTTTATCTATGGCACCGGTCCTTGGTGCCCAAAAGGTTGGGGGCCATTGGTCTAGGCTATAGGTGGTTATGGATCAAATGACCGTTTAATCTAATGAACTCTGGCACCTTTTGCTACAAGAAAACATGCATCAATTCCTGCAGGAAAACTTGAATTCTATGCATAAAGCAATATGAAACCTAAAGTCCCAATATTTTATTTGAAATTTTAAAATTGAAAATAAAAGTAACATCGATAGCTCATTGAGATGTGAGTTTTCATAATGAAGATCCCAGAGAACGATCTGTTTGGGAGCAACAGGACAAAAGGCTCACCTGCTATCATTATGATACGGATTATACACTCAAAGAATATTGCAATAAAACTGCCAGGCACATCAATTATGATCACAGATAAAGCTTCCACAATGCGAAAAAACTGTCCAACTCAAACATACAAAAATGATCAGTCGCCACAGCTCACGTCATTTTTAGTTAAATTGTTTTCCCTGTAAGCCTGAGCTTTCCTTACCATGTTTTGCTTTGTGCAGATTTTGCCTAAAACAAATGAGGGTTTGGCTCAAAGCTACGTTTTGGTGATTACCTCCCTCTCTTCCCCTGGTTCAAGACTTAAATATGTATTTTCCAAATTAGGAACAACTAGTAATCTTGTAATTGCTTGAGAACTAAGTAACGTATTTCAGTACAACATTTTGCAACCAAATCCACTTTGTCAGACAGACTATTTCATGCCTCTAACAAAAGAAGGCCCAGTCCATGAAAATTTGTGCTAAAGTAAACATTCTAAGGTATCATAGGAGTTATGCTTGGTTTTGCTTTGAAACAAAGCAAAAAAATATCACCCTGTAATTTACCAGGAATCAAAGCTCATCAAACGTTATGTAGCTACCCTAAAACTATTTTTCACTCAGTCCTATTTTTATAGAGATTTTTGTGCTTTGAATCAAAGCTTACTGAATCTGTGGGCCTGAAGTGAAACACACTGTGAATTTGGAGCAATATGAACTGAAGGGAGTGATAGGAGGAAACCTAGTTATTCAAGTTACATTCCATAGAAAAGGAAAAATAAAATCCAAAAACATTATTATGTTAGCTATGAAAACCAACCTGCCAGGGTTTCTTTTTTACATCAGATAACATATTCATGCCAAATATTCTTACTGTATCATGTAACTAATGCAATGGGTTATTTAACCAACTAAGAACAGGGTTAGCATGCTTTTTATCAGTGGGGCTCTTTGAAGCTGTGGATAACTCTGTGTAATCTACATAGGCTTCTGATTCAAGCATCTTTATGGCCTGGATTTTTTGTAATGTCCAACTGGACCTTCCTGAATCTTTTAAATCTTTTAAAAATATCTTAAAAAACAGTAAACACAATTGAATCAGCCGTGCTCCAACAGATTGCAAACTGATTATAATTTACCTTCCAATTATTTGGTAAAAGGCTAACGTGCATTTTTCCTTCATAAGGATCTGCAACTATTATGTGCTACGGGCATTTCAAATGCATCTACTATTTCAGCACCAACTAGGCAATGTGGCTTTAGCAACAAAGATTGTTTCCTTAAACTGTTCCCCTTATCCAGGCCTGAGATGTGTAGTCATATTTCTGTCAGGAAAAAGATGAATTGGCTCACTTCCCTTTTTTATCCCCAAGACCAGACAAAAATCTAGCAGTACAGAGACATCCTGCTCCGCCGCATAGCCTCACTGATCAAGTAAGCAGGACTCAGTTCTGGTTCTTCGGTCATGATCACAATGTTCTGCCATTCGCCCAGCTGGTTGGATCTCTTAATGGTGTCCACCACACACAAGGCATAGAGACAGTCATCAAAAGTCGCAGCCATTGTGAGTGGCCGGCCGTCCCAGGTTCGTCGGTCATCTTGATCTTCAAAGGCCTCCCTGACTGCTTGTACCATCTTTATGGTGCCCCGGAGGTATGGAGATGGGATGTCACTGAAGGCCTTCTCGGGTAACAAGGCGTTGCTGACGGGGGCAGAATCCTTCAAGAGGAGCTCTTTCTGTGGGGAGTTATTGCTTTGCCCATACAAATCAGTGCCGACCGCAATGAGCCGCCCGCTTGATCCAATCACAACAATGTCTTGTTTAAATTCTCCCGGCATGTTGAAATTGAGGGTAACAGTGCAGCACACCCCGCCTTCTAAGACCATCTGAAATGTACAGAAGTCATCGCTGGTAATTTGCCGTATCCCCTTAATGTGGTCTGTCTGTTTCACAAAGGTCTTGAGAAGTCCATGAACTTTCACGGCTTTCTGATCGGTGAGGAACGTCAGGAGATCAATGATGTAGGTACCAACAGAATGCAAGCCTCCGCCTCCCATCAGATCATCGCAGCTCCAGTTATATTTCTTCCCCAGCAGGCTCCCACTGTGAACCTGTACCTCACACACAAGGAGCTCCCCGACATAGCCTTCTTGAATCAGCTGCTTCATCTTGACAAAGGCAGGCAGGAAGCGGAGAACGTTGCCCATGATGCTCATGAGTTTGGGATAATAGTGGGCAGCTGTCATCATCCGAAAGGCGTCCAGCGGAGTGGCTGTTCTATCACAAATGACGTTCTTCCCAATCCCTGTTGGATATTAAAAGAAAGGAAAAATGTAGGCAAGTTTAGGATATGCTATGGTAGAAAGCACAAGTGTAGAAATTGAGAAAGGCTACAAAGGGGTGAAAAAAACAATTTCAGGAGGGCAAGGCACACCTTCTTCCCCTTTTTGCTTCACTTACAATTAAAATGAATTCGAAGGGTTGGCAAAAGCTATCAATTCAGTCTAAAAAAGGGACATTCTTCTGCAAACAGACATTATTATATCCTATATTGATGTTTGCAACTCTTCTTTTTTTATTTTAATTCCCTTTAAATTTTATATCAGCATAAGAGTGTCTCATACTCAGCTGCATCCTTTATAAAGCAAATCTGAGCTTAACAGAATTTCTTCCATTTTCCACCTTTATGGCCTAAAATTATCTCTGCTTTATATAGGGCTATAACCTAAAAATGACAAACAGTACTATTGAAAATTTTTGAGATTGTTGCGTATAGTGTGCTATCTCGAGGAAAATAATTTGAGGGGTTTTTATTCTTATTATTTATTCTTGTTTTATTATCCCACTGTGAATTACCAGTAGTTATTATACAAATGGATTGTTAGACTTCCAGGGATTTATCATTATAATAACTTGTTCCCTGACCATCGCTAAATGAACACATGATGCTAATGGATCACTTGATATATGATATATGAATATAAGAATTATAATATGCAAACTGTATTTATGGATTAAAGTAGAGGCTTCCAACTAACTTAGAACTTTGTAGTGACATGCTGAGAACTGTTATTCAAAAATTGAATGGGGTCAGGATAAACACATTTGATTTAACTTAATTACATTAGCATTTAGCCAAAATTAAGAGGTGCTTACTTCCCAGGTACTTAATTTTCTCTTTCTATCCATTTAAAACTTGCAACTTGGTGATTGGCATGGAGAAGCTTTGAGAGCAGCATCCAAAACTTTTGGCACAGTTAGTTGCACTATTTCCAATCATGTATCTACCGCTGAACTACAACTCTCAACAGTCTCAATCAGAATGGACAATAACAAAGGATGGAAGAGTTGTAATTAAAGCAATATCTGAAAAGTCAAGCGTTATGCACCTATGTTAGCCCTAAAGCCTCAGCTTATGCATCCCTAGCCTAATAGACAATTTCATTGTCTGATACTATGAAGTGGAAGTGACAGCCACCGTAGATGGGTGAAGAGGAACAACAGAATTAAATCTAAAGATTTGTGACTAATACAGTATAACGTGGTTTCACAACTGCAACTCATAGGAAGTTCTAGTGCAGCCCTCTCAACTCTCAAACCTTGCAACTGGGTTCAGCTCCACCTCTCAAATTCCCTATCACCATTGAAGCTAGTCCTAAAAGATGCTGCAGGGCTGCTACCACCCCATGCTACTAGGTTTCTGTCATGGAATTGTGCAGCAGTAGCAGTCTTTATCATCATCCAGAAAAGAGGAAGAACATAAGATAGTCAAGAATATAGGAATAAAAAGTAAAGGTTTCTCTCGCACATGCATGCTAGTCGAACCGACTCTAGGGGCGGTGCTCATCTCCATTTCTAAGCCGAAGATCCAGCGTTGTCCAAAGACGTCACTGTGGTCGTGTGGCTGGCATAACTAAACACCTAGGGTGAAGGGAGCGCTGTTACCTTCCCACCGAAGTGGTTCCTATTTTTCTACTTGCATTTTTACATGCTTTCGAACGGCTATGTTGGCAGAAGCTGAGGCAAGGAACAGGAGCTCACGCCGTTATGCAGCGCTAGGGATTCAAACTGCCAACCTTCTTAGGTGCTGAGCCACTGCGCCCCTTCAACACAGGAATAGCATGAGGTAGATTAAACAGTATTCAGAACATACAGAAAAAAGGTGGGGGGAAAGGAAAACTCCTCCTTTATAATTATAGCAATCACTCATAGGGTAGATGGCCTCATTCAGGAGCCAGCATTCTCCAACCAATCAACTACAACTGTGTTTTCTGGCCTATTGTACACTTTACAGTTCCAGGTACTACATTCAAGATCCCAACAGTTTTTAAAAGGGAACTGCAGAAATACAACTGGATCTCATTCCTTTTTTCTTAAAAACCACTGATTTCCCAAATTTAAAGAAGACAGGTTTGGCATCACGGGACAAAAGCAATCCTGCCACTGTCACTTTAAAGTGGCAGACTTGTGGAGAGAGAGTAACAACTGAAAAAGCCTAAAAGAATAAGCAAAAGCCACATGCCATTACAGATAAATGCCTCAATTTGTTGCTCTCCAGCCTCTTGGCTTTGTGAGAAACATTTTTCAGCATTTCAAGAGGGTTGAACTGCACCACCCATTCGATTAACAAATGACTACTCAAGCTGAGTCACAGCATATGCTCAGCTCATGCTTTGTTGCACTGCGTAATCATGCATGTATTTAGAAAAATTTGCTATCACTCTTAAAGTAGTTGCTTGGGCAGTCTGCGGATCTCAGAGGAATGAACTCAGCAGAATTGTGATATTTGTATTGTCCCAGTTTTAATGGGGAGAATGCTGTTGCTTATGGAGCAAAAACTGTACCATTTATGTCGAAGAGAGCAATACCAGCAGACTTTGGGGACACTGAGATGTGCAAGAATACAAAATTGTAACCTTTATTGTAATCTCATGTCTGGGGACGGGGTTAGACCAGTTAGAGCAGAGCATGCTGAAAGGCAGGGAGTACTAACATACAACGGGTTGATAGAGATGAGTTAACCCATGAAATAAAAGCAGCTTTGGAACAGAATAGCTGGAATGCCAAACAGAGGCAATTCCTCCTGCAATATTTGGTTACTGGTATGAATAGAAACTTCGTAGTAAGGATCAAAAATACATCTTAAATACATCTTAAAAATTTGTCTTTGTTTCTGAACACACAAATGTTTGAAAACGCAAATGAAATCAGCTTGAAGAAACTAATTATTGGGGAAAGAGCAAGTGCAGAAAGTAAATTTTGAGTTTTTCTCCCTCAGCTGAAGTTTAGAAAAAAAATCTCACCTCTGAAGCTGATACTTATTTGTATGGGGAGAAGATACTCTATTAGTGGCTGACTTCTACCACAACAGGTACAATGATGAATCAGACAATTCACAGAAATATAGAGCAAGCAAGGCTGGTGGTTTGTTTGTTTGTATTTTACAGAAAAAAATATTATTTAGTCAGATGTGATGTAATTTCTTTGAGCTTTGTTTGGGAGATACTAAAATACACCTTAACATTCCTTTACCATCACCTCAGAGTAAAGTTAAAAGTTTTATACCAATATCATATTAGTTCCTTTCCTTGTGGTATACTATCCCAAGTGATGGTTATTCTACAGCAGGAAGAGATACTCTTAATACTGCCATCTTGTGGTCGCCCAGTTTTTTGAAGCCCAATCCTGGTACATTAATAGCAATAGCAATAGCACTTAGACTTATATACCGCTTCAGTGTTTTACCGCCCTCACTCAGCGGTTTACAGAGTCAGCATATTGCCCCTAACAATCTGGGTCCTCGTTTTACCGATCTTGGAAGGACGGAAGTCTAGGTCAACCTGAGTCAACTTTGAACCAGTGAGGATTGAGCCCCTGGCAGTCAACAGAATTAGCCTGCACTACTGCATTCTAATACAGTACAGTAAGTCCTACTTATAAGGAAGTATGCAGCTAACCTTTTACTTGTATTAGTAAGTAGTAAAACATTTTATCACAAACATACTTTGGATTATTTAGCTATTACTGGAGAGTATTCTGAGGCTACAACAAACAGAGCTTCAGCCTCCCTCCACTCCTACCTCCCTGGAAGTGGGTGGGCCACTGGTATCTCAGAGTGAGATCTTTTTAAAGTGCTAAGAGAATTTTGATAAAGAAATAACTGTTGTAATTGTACCCTTTGCCTAGTATACACATGCATGTGGTATTAACATTTCGATTGGAATAAAAATTAAAAGTGAATCTGAATCCTTTTCAGGAGATAACAGATGTCCTCATGATGGATTTTCAAGGGATAACTGATATTTTGGTCTTTATGAACTACTGGAAAATCAGCACTGGCTTTGCTATGGCCTCTCCACATCTTATGGCTATCAGCTGCTTCCTGAATCAGAGTGTCTGACATAGGAAAAATGCTATCTAGAGAGCATTTGCTGTAATTTGCTGTCTCGCATGAATTTTCTCAGCCTTCTTGAACCTGCAAGACCATCAGACTGTAGTGATCAATGACAATCAATATCCTTATGGAGAATGAATAATTAGACTTATGTTGCAAGTAATCAATGAACATCATCATCATCATCATCATCATTATCATTATTATTATTATTACGACATATATACCACTTAACAGTGCTTTACAGTACTCTCTAAGCGGTTTACACAGCATATTGACCCCAACAATCTGGGTCCTCATTTGACCGACCTCGGAAGGATGGAAGGCTGAGTCAACCTTGAGCCAGTGAGAATCG
>JANHFO010000557.1:289525-301743 GCA_032468095.1 Pareas carinatus
TTTTGACATAATCACCATTCAAATTGAGGCACTTGTCATAACGTCTTACAAGGTTTGAAATTCCTTCTGCAAAAAAATCTCCCTCCTGGGAATGAAGTCACCCTGGAACAGCATTGTGAAGCGCATTGTCATCGTCAAAGCAGTGCTGGTTGGTTCATGATAATGGTCATCCGCACACCACTAGATGCACCCAAGAATCTTTGGAGCAGTTCCATTCAGATGTTTTTGATCATTCCGCCCCCCCCATAGCCCAGATTTGGCACCAAGCAACTTCCACCTCTTCTGAGTTCATTCCCAGAAGGGGGATTTCTTTGCAGAAGGAATTTCAAACCTTGTAAGACATTATGACAAGTGCCTCAATTTGAATGGTAATTATGTTGAAAAGTAATGTAATGTCAAATTCCTCCTTGGCACTTGATGGCCTTAAAGTGAAACCTGTTCCTTTAAAGAGAGATTTGCCATGGATTGGTGATGGGGGCAGGGAGCATATTAACAAATAGAAAATGTGTTCATGTTTAAGAATGCTTATCAATGTGGCCGACCACGTGCCTCGTTGCATTGTGGCCTGGGAGAATAGCTGAGCTGGGAGGCGAGACCTGAGAAGACGTCTGCTGAACGTTGGTTGAGAATTCCCATTCTCAGCAATTAAAACCTCTGTGTGTGGTTGACTTTCCCTGATAGCTCTACAAAGGAATCAATAAACTCAGATCTGCTTTCGAACTTTGTTTCATGGTTCATGTGAGATTGCAGGAATGCATGACAGTAGTTTTCTAATGTGCATAATAAATGTTCTGTATCTGCGAGTGCCTGTCATTGAAAACCAAATGGAAGTGTTTTTTTCAAATTGTCCTCATATATCTATATCTTAGGAGACAAGGGGAAATATTAAGTCCTGCTTTAGAACAAGGTGATACAAACAAAGTTATTCCTGAAACAAGGAACACATCAGCAAGAAATATGTCTTCGACAAATTTATTTCATTTCCTTTGTGCCCCCCTTCATGTTCAATACGAAATGTAATTAATACCATATTTTTTAAAATGGGCAAAGCTTCGGTTGACTGACACTTCAACAGAAAATATTTCAACAGAGGGAAAACTAAGCCCATGAAGGGATCAAAATAATACTGTTTCGAATTGAAGCACTTTAAACCTAATCCCATAGCAGTTTGCCCAAAGCCATTTGTTGAATTCATGGCTTTGTGAAACACAAACTTCAAAGTCCAAATACCAACCATGTTCATGATAACTCAAGACCAGTTCAGTTCAGGTAATTATACTTGGAAGAAATGTCTAAGCCTCCACATTCTGCAGTATATTATAAAAAGTTCACTTATACCACTTGTATAAATTACTATACTTTTCATTCAATATGACATCTGCTATTCCACATAAACACAATTAAGTCCTCTTTGACATTTAGGACTTGAAGGTGATTTCCATTGTAAAGAATGCAAAATGCAGAAAATCTTTTTTAGCCAGATACTGTGTTTTCATGAATATGAATACATACCCTGTTTCCCTGAAAATAAGACCTACCCCAAAAATAAGCCCCAATTAAGATCATCAGCCAGACAGAGGCCTTTAATACCATATTTCCCCCCAAAATGAGGACCCAGATTATTGGGGGCAATATACTGACTGTGTAAATCACTTAGAGAATGCTGTAAAGCATTGCTAAGCGGTATATAAGTCTAAATAATAAAAATATAATAATAATAAAAAATAAGATCTAAACAGGAAATAAGCTCTAATGCATCTTTTGGAGCAAAAATTAATATAAAACCAGGTATTATTTTCAGGAAAACACGGTAGATATATATATATAAACCCCCAAACAATGCAAATTACAGAACAATAGAGAAGAGCATACAGATAGTTCTCATTTAACAACCATTCGTTCAGTGACTATTTGAAGTTATGACAGTGCTGAACAAATGGTGCTTACGTGTGGTCTTCAAAATTGCAGCCATTGCAGGGCCCCTGCAGTCACCTGATCAAAATTCAGGTGATTGGCAGCTCACTTATACTTACAACCGCAGGGGCAATTCAATTGACTCCACCCACCATCAATTACCCTCATCTCTGCCCTTTCGTCTGCCTGCATGGCAGAATTCCTTGACAGTGGTGGCACAGGCAGTGCTAGGGATGAAACAGAAGCCTGGGGTCTTCATTTGGCTGCCACCAACCCTGGACCTCCACTTCAGACTCAGCACCGCTGGTGCCGCCACTGCTGCTAGGAATGCTGCCTCAAACCCCCCCTCCCCCTCCAACTACAGCCAGCCACACCAGTGCCACAGCACAAAGTCCCCCATCGCCATGCACTCCACAAGTTTTGTAGCCCCCAGCTGACCTTCACTGACTTTGCTGCTGACAAAGTGCACCCAGCCTGGGCCTATGTCAGGCAGTTTCTGGCCATGCCAGACCTTCTTCCCAAGACCACACAAATTTCATGCTTCCTTCTCATGTTGAGGCCTCCCAAATGCATGTGAGAATGCTGCTTTCACCTTCTCCAAATTGCATGCTGCTGGGATGGTCGTTGCTAATCAATATGGTTGTGTGAAATCCTACTTTACACCTGCATCAATTAGCAATGGAAATTCCAGTCCCAATTACTGCTGTAACCTGAGGACTGCCTGAATATAAAATCTCTTTAGACTGCAAGCCAATCCAAAGGATATATGCTAAACTAGGTATACACTTGCAAATTAATACTGAGAATGTAGTTAAAGTAATAACACTTTCCTTGTGTCTATTTCATTAGCTGCATACTTCTTGACAAAAAAGTATATAAGGAATTGCATATATTCTGCACTAGAAGCACCATGTTTTATTTTCATGAAGTAATTCTATGTCCCGGTAATATAGGCATATCTGCTTATTTATATAATTGCTCTTTTCAAATTAATATGAACGAAAGCAATGAAGTTTTGAGACCTGTCATTATCTCAATTTGGATCCCTTCTTCTGTTAGGTTCGAGATAACTTTTTCAATTTCAAGGAGTTACTATATATGCTATTGAATATTCTATTCTTGAAGAATTTTAAACAAAAACAATGGCAATAATTAATTTTTTTTCCAGTTTTCTTTCATTACTCTCTACATACTTGCTTTTGCTGCAAGTTAACTAGCAGGCTTAAAACAAAACAGCCCTGAAAAATAGCACAACCCAAGCTGTCTCTTTTCTTTGACTTAGCAATTACACAAAAAGTTTTACAGGATATAATTTTGTTGTAATGTAACTTATAAATTAGAAACGACTACAGTAATAATCAGGAAAGGATAAAGGGTGTATTTATTCCAGTTTGCAATGATAATACTATAATTGGGACACCAATTAAATCATACTCCTTATATCACATTCAGGACAAAGAAACACTATGTGTTGACTTTCCTTAAACTTTCTGGTCTATGTTCACCAGTAGAGACATTTGTCTTCATAGCACCACTCCATCTACTATTACCCTTCATGGATTGTGCTTTTGTGATACATTACATTAAAATGCCCAGAAGCCAAACAGTACAGCATGCCAGTATTCAGAAGCAGTCATGCTGAAAAGATCAGCAGTGGGGAGCAGGCCAGGAAATGATCCTAGTCATACAAGCCTCATACAAATTTAGCCATCCAATACATCCTTTTGATTAATGATAGATTCTTCTTACTTAAGAAATCTTTAGCCACGACTTCTATGTAACAGAAATATAGAGCCAAGACACCAAAAAAATTATAATGGGTGTGTCACACAGCTTAGTTACATGTTCCTGGAAGGACTTAAGATATGCTCCTAGAATTATAATTATTATTTTACCATACATGCCATGTTCAGAGAGCAGTCTGATCAAAAATTCAAAAGTGAATGATTCTTTAAAACTATTATGACCTGAATGGTCCACTTTAAAATCTGACTTCAAAGTGAAAATATTTATTTACTGCGACACAAAAAAAATAGGATTCCATTCCCCTATAAGTAATATGTGTTTTTTTATAACAGGGGACCCAGAAAACCTCTGGGAGAGCCCCAAATCATTGTGGAATGGCCGTTTTACACCTAAATCTGCGCCCTGCTTTGCAAATTATTAACTTTCCTTTTTTTTCTTTTGCTAAAAAGATCGGACAGATGACAAGGAATGAGTCAAGAAACATACAGCAACCTTGAGCCCCACTTTGAAGACTAAGGATTATAACAAAGTTTCTCTAAATCTACGCCAAGTCTGGAATATAGGAATGCCATCTAAAAGTGAGTCTGTCAATGACATTGCAGTGTTTAGTTCTTTTCTTTTGTAAACTTACCCATTCAAAATAGCCATTAGTTAGATGCATTATATCTGGAAAATACCCAAGTTACCGTCATGATAAACGTAGCTGCACATTGAATTTTCAAACATCAGTATGATTTGATTCTGTCTTCATAATTAAATAGGAACTGACAGAAAATTGAAATGGAGGAGGCAGGCATGGGTGGGAAGTGTTAATCTTTCGAAACTGACCTCACAACTATTTAATCATTTGAAGGATTGGAAATTCTATATTGTACTTTATATTCTCTGTATTGACAAAATGCCACATTAAGATCTTAAATTACTTGGATGGAACATTTGAACCTAAAGCTAATTATTGATTAAACACAGCTGTTTTGCCTTGAGTAAACCATCTGATACAAAGAGCCATAATATATGTTATTCTCATATACAGTTTATTCTGATCCAGTTGCTTTGAAAGAACAGCCTACTCACGGACCAGTTTCATATTTAGCCCCTGTTGATCAAGTGGTGAAGTTGTATATTTAAACTAAATTACATTTAAAAGAAGCCTTTGGGTCATACTGGCCAGTAACATTTTGTAAAAAAAAAAAAAACTTCACATAATTCAAAAACTATTTATTCTTCCTTATAAAGCTATAGTATCATCAACATAGATTTATTTACACATGGGCTGAGTGCAATACTGGTAATTATTCCTCTGCTTATTGTTAGAGCTAAATTAAATTCTTAAGACTCTCTTGTAGCTGCAAAGTGTGTAGCTACAAAGCATTAAATACAGCACTTACTCGTAACAACAGTTACCAATTAATCTCACATAATGACGAAGGCATTGTAAACAGGTCTCGACTGATCAAAAGTTTGGGTAGTTATTTTCAACTCATGCCAACATCAGAATTAATTCCCTGTTACTGACAAAACCAAACCAAAATATTACCACTGTAAGATAATCAGAGGTTCATTTATGGAATCAAAAATATTAGAGGTTTTATCTGGATTACTATTCAATTATCCCTTTTAGGAACAGTTTGAAATTCAAATATTGTTACCCATGTTATATTAGGTTACTTGTGGCATACCTTTGCATCAGTATTTTCTGTTTCAAAAGAAATTTTTATTTATTTATAAAATAAAAAACACATAGTAAACATTTCAGTGAACATCAGTCAAGTGAGTATACAATTAGCCATATTTGATATTTTGTCATAAAATCTGTTTTCTTATACATTTTAATTCCTACTCCTACTCTTTTCTCTTTTCCAGCCATCAATAAAAGAAATTCCAAGTCCAAAAATACGTTGATTCTTCTTTCTCTTTCAATCTTAATGTCAATCTGTCCATTTCAGCACATCAGTATTTTCTAAACCATAGCAATTACTATTGGAAATATAACATACATTTGTAACCTTGTGAACCATGTAAATCAACCCAAATCAATGGGTTCTAATATTTACATCCAATTATTTACTTAGTGTTTTTCAAGTCCCAAGTTGCAGAAATTACACGAACTGATCCACTGTAACCATGTACTCATTTTATTATTATTTAACATAAAACAAGTCAGACAAGAACATCAAGTTAATTAGGGGTTGCTTTACTTGTTCTCATCAAAATTGGACAGCAATAACAAGCTTAAATCAACCAACCCAAAATAATAAAAACTTAAAATATCAAATAGCTTTAAAAAGTAAAAGAAACACTTCTGCTTGAAAAGTACACTAAAACTGATCTTAGTATAAAATGAAATGTTGCCAAATTCATGAGTTATACAAGTGTCAGCCTTACAAGGATCTGATATTATCATAAGTTTGTAGACTTTACTGGAGAACCTAGCTCATTTTCCATTTTAAAACTATACTTTCCTTTTTATATATTCCAGAACCAAATGCACTTCTTTGTTATGAATAAAATATTAGTTTTTAACAAAGCCATGAGGATCAAAATTGCCCACAAATGGTTTTGTGTCAACATGAAGATAAATTCTAAGTGAGGTCCTTTGGACTCCATCCGTATCTTAATAAGAAAAATAAACTGGTAATGGTTGGGAAAGCCAACATGCCAATTCTGTGTGTGAGAAGGATTTTTAATACTGAACTACCAAGTGAACAGCAAATGGTATGAAGGAATGGCTAAGGAGGACAATGCAGTCTTCAGCTGCATGCAAATATATTTCATCCAGATCACAGGAGGTAATGCTACTTTTTGTGCTCGGTGCTAGTTACACTAGAGGTTTTCAAGCCTTTTCAAGCTGTGGACCCCAAAACATGCCATTGCTACACGGGAGACCCCATTCCCACAAATTCAACTAATTACTAATCAACAATTCATGTGTATTACTTTTTCCAAATTTTTCTTGACCCGTTTGCAGACACCCCCCCTGGCAATGCCACAGACCCCCAAGGCGTCTAACGGACCCCAGATTGAAAACCTCTGGGTTAGACCACACTAAGTGTACTGTGTCTGGTCCTTTCGAATTGATGTGGAGAGGTTGCAGAAACCAGAGAACTGTGATACCATGTCTTGAAAATAAGCTGCCTAAGGAATGGTTAAAGGAGATGAGCAAAAAAGAAGACTGAAGGAAGATAACAACAGTCTGCAAATAAATAAAAAGTTGCCATTTACGAGAAGAGACAAATTGGTTGAAATTGAGCAAAAGACAACGACTAATGCAATAGCTGAAATTATTTTTTAAAAAGTGATCAGCCTAACTATCAAGAAGAATGGTTTAGGAATGTTCATTTAAGAATTAGCAGGTGTTTGATCTACCATGCAATCCATTCCAACTCATGTACTCTATGATAGGAATGCTTTGATTTAGATTTTTATAATAAGCAGAAGAGAAGATATTCTGGCCTCATCCAACTCTATGATTCTATGACTTTAGAGCTAAAGAAACAACAATATCAGATGCAGAATGCTCTGCAAGGATGACTTGGAGAGGAGTAACTTGAAAAACAGTATCCAATGGAGCCATTTTGTTCAAATAGACCCTCTACAAACATGCCAAACTACAGCTCCCATCAAGCCAGTCATCACAGTCAATGGTCATGCTTATTAAGAGATGATGATGTAGCCCAAGACATCTGGAGGATTTTAAGTTGATAATAATTTCCTGTCCTTGGAATTGATAAAAATGAGAACAAGTTCATTTCTCTAAATTTATCAGTCCTAAGAACAAGAATCCATCCTGCACAAATCAGAATTATTTCCCCAGTAAATTCCCAATTGATATCTCTGCCATTGATGAGTCCCCAACCCCAGAAACAGTGCTTCCACAGAAGAATCACAAGAAACAGAGTGCAGTAATTTATATACCAACAGGAAGTATTATATCCATGAAAGATAGAAATGATTAGAGTTCTTTGTTTATAAAGGAAGGTTCTCCTTGGAAAAATAAAAATACTCTGCTTTATTTCTCCTTTATCAAATTCTTGGCTGCTTGATCTGTGCTGTGTTTTGTGCTTCCAGCAGCTGTTATTCAGCTGCTTGCCTATTAACCTTAGCACATATTGCTTAAGTTGGAACTCCTAATGACAGACCATTTTGCATACTTTATTTTATAAGATGCTTCTAAAATGTGGTGGTTGAAGACAGGCTGTTTCCTTTATGCCTCATTCACAGAACTGGACTGGGATCTTCCATCTGGAAGCCTCCTTCCCTTATTTCAGTTCTTTTTTAAAAAAAAACACAGAAAAATCAGCTAAGCAACAAAAGATAGAAAAGTTGTGCCATGTGGCTTTTGGCAGATAATTGTTCAGTAAAACTGTGTGAGCCATTCAGAGAGATCCTTTGTGTCCTCTCCAAAACTTAGTGTGGTCACTTCAAGACCCCCTCATCATCTAAACGCAAAGAAGACAAAGGTGGAGGTTCGTCCTCCGAGTTTGTGGGTTGGTTTCCGAACATTTCGTTATCAGCCTAGGTAACATCTTCAGCAGATTTTTAGGGATTGTCAGTGTTGGTATCCTGTTTATAAGGGCATGGTGTGGTCAGTAGGTGTGGTGATGGGCTGGTTGCCTTGGGGGAGGATCTAGTGATGGGTCTTGTGAGGGGGCCGGGGTGAGTCGCATATGGAGATGGTCTTGTGTTAAGGAAATCAGGTGAGGGTCATTGGTTAGTGAAATACTGGTTGTGGGGGTTGTGGACTGGCTGAAGGTTGGTGCTGTTGCTGTTTGGTTGTGCGTTTGATTTGAATTCTGAGGGATTCATAAGCTGGTTGTAGGTTGATGTGGCTATTGATGGAATTGCTTGTGGAGTGCCAGGTCTCAATAAACTCACCAGCATGGTGGGAGATAGTGTGGCTGATTATTTTTGTATTGCTTCAATCAAATTGGTGCTGTTCAGAGTCAGTGTGGGCAGCAATGAGGGATTTGGGACTATGGCATTTGACTGCCAGCTGGTGTTCGTGGATCCTGGTTTTCAATTGACGGGATGCCTGTCCCATATAGAATTGGTTGCAATGGGCACAGTTGATTTTGCAAAGAAGATACTTCCACAGCGATTATCCCTGAAGGGATTGCTTCCCATAACATTCAGAACCTTCCACCCAGAAGCAAAGACATGGTGACTGACATAATTCATTCTAATGAGCCCACAATTGTTATGGAATTTTTCTCTTAATGAAACTACACTTGCTTTAATGTTAACATGATGATTCAGAAGTATAGAATCTTGTGGCATCTTAAGAACATTTTGTTCCAACTTTTCTAAAATGATAACCCCCTTGATCAAATCTTTATATATGTATACACGCCATTCTGAATTTTAGTAGCTATTATTATTGCAGTTGGTATTTGGGAAAGCACTGTGCTTTATACAGATGTAATAAGCAGAGGAAGAATATAGGAATCTCTATCAAGTGACCATGGAAGCTATTTCTGTGGAATGTCCACTCGATTAACCATTCCTCAGTGTAATATTGGATTAATTAAAGCAAATAATGCTTTGCACTGATTCAAATTTCAGTGTTTTTAATATATTTATAAAATGTATTGGCTGCCCATCTTATCATTGAGTATGGTAATGATATAAGGTCTCCTTCTCGAGCAGGGGGTTGGACCAGAAGACCTCCGGGGTCTCTTCCAACTCTATTATTTATGTTCTATGAGTAACTCTGGGCTGCTTACTGTTGTTAAGATGTATCTATACATATACATTAAAACATAAATAAATTAAAACCAAACATTAAAATTTAATGCCTGCTAGCCTGACAGGTCACAGGCACAGAGAAGGAAGGGGAGTTCCCTCCATCATCCTTGCCAGTCCTCTCTGTCTGTTGTGCTATATCTGAACACATGAATGTTAAAACCATGGTCAAAATTAATCAGGTTGAGGCACAGGTAAAGTGGAGGAAGTGCTTGATATGTCAGGACCGTTGAATTAGAATTAGAATTTATTCACCAAGTGTGTCTGGACACACAAGGAATTTGTCTCCGGTGTACATGCTCTATACTTACATACAGGCTATAATTGACGAATTGTGATTACAATCATAAGGCTATAATTGACAAACAGTGACTACAATCATAAGATACATTCATAATCATAAAATACATTCAACGTGTCATGTACGTATTAGGTGCATTCATAATCATAAGTACATTCATCATATCATCATGTTATAAAATACAATCATCATGTCACAAAGCATTTCATCATGTCACAGGTCAAAACATTTGTGACAAAACCATGGTGCTTCTCAAACCCTGCAACCTGTCAGACACACAATTCCTGGACACAATTTTAACGCTCTTCCATTAAGAGCACTGGACTTATGTTTAAAAATAGCCCAATTGATATGTCACACATACAGAACAGCTCCACATCCATATCATGGCATCTGCAGTTTTGAAAGTTGGCTAAGTGCTTGCATCAGAAACCCACATCTCCCAATTCCGCTCCACCATATATAAAGGAGGACAAACAATGGATGTCTTTCCCATCTGGAGAAAACAAGCTAGAAAAATCCAGCAATCCCTTTTCTTAACTTGCCTCATTTGTAAGGACAGTACTACTCAACAGCCTCGCTCCTAAAGCTCCTAAAGCACAACAGATCCAGCATCCTTTCCTGCTTATTCAAGAACAGGAAGGTGCAGCTGTGAAGAAAAGCCCAAAGAGGGTTATTTCTTCTTTAGAAGGCAGCATTCACAGAAGGAAGAACAATTTGTTTTACCATTAGACTAAGTAGTACTATAGCAAACTGAAAGGCAAGGAATGTGGCAAGACATAGCAGGGAAAAGATTGTCTTCATCTCTCTTCCCTAAATTCTATAATCGGCGTTGAAGTACGATTCAACCATCTGCATGGTCAACTTCTCTATTTGGAAATAAGTGATGAGAAACCTTCAACAGTAAGAGACACTGGATCATCCCTGTTCTGCAGGGGTAGCTTCTGAGACTTAAGCCGATGAAGATGGTTCCACTAATAAGGAGAATTCATCTCAAGTACTGTATTCAGCTAAAACTAATTACGAACCAAGTACAGAAAGGGTTATGTTGGCAAGCATGATTTAACTTCTATACCCCATGAATAGAAGAGCAACTAAGATGATTAAAGGATTGGAGACTAAAACATATGAAGCACAGTTGCAGGATTTGGGTTTGGCTAGTCTAGAGAAAGGAAGGCCTAGCAGCCATGATAGCAGCATTCCAGTATTTGAGGGGCTTCTACAAAGAGGAAGGGTCATCTTATTGTCCAAAGCACCAGAGGACAGGACAAGAAACGACGGAGGGAAACTGATCAAGGAGAGAAGCAGCCTGGAATTAAGGAGAAACTTCCTAATTGTGAGGACAATTAACCAGTGGAACAGCTTGCTTTCAGGAGTTGTGAGTGCTTCATCACTGGAGGTTTTTAAGAAAATACTGGACAGCCACCTGTCTGAAATGGTATAGGGTCTCCTGCTTGAGCAGGGGGTTGGACTAGAAGATCTTCCAGGTCTATTCTGGTTGGTTGGTTGGTGGGTTGGTTGGTTGGTTGGTTGGTTGGTTGGTTGGTTGGTTGGTTGCATGATGTGGAAAAAGACAAGGAAGAGACCACAGCAAGAATCCCCTTTAATGGGTAGCTGCTGAGTTTCACAACCTTATAGAAGGCCCACTGCTAAACCCTGAATAACATTCCTTCCTTGCATTGTGCTCCCCAGAAAGAGAAGGAAAGTAAAAGGACAGCTATGGTGGGGATAAGGAACCTATTCAGAACAGCAAAGGAGCCACTGAAAGTTTCTATTTTTATATTTAAAAATCATGTTCCATCTCATACTGAGTCATGATTGAGAAGCACGTGTTCTAAAATCAAGAAATCAACATTTTTCAATTGGTTAGGCGGGAATCTTAATTTTATATGGTAAGGAAGGAGAAGTTCTGTAGCCTAAAAAATCAATAATCAGAGATTACTGCTGGCTGATAAAATTGGAAAGAAAGAGAATAAAGGTGCAGTCCTGTCTGGGAGCAAGTCCCACTGAACTATAAGTTCTTGCATTTGCGGCCTCTCTCTACTTTCCTATCTTAGTGATGCCTTAGAAACTGGCATCAAAAAATTCATTATTCGATGAATAAATCACAGTTGGCTAGGCTTGCACATATGCTAAGTAAACAGATCACAGACTATGTAATGGCTTTTCACCAGATGTGACCTAAGCCAGAGAAGCTATTCAGCAAAGGTAAACACTTAACGTTCGCTGGCATGAAAAGTCTTAACAAGACGGAAGAAACAAGACCAGAAAACCACAGAAACATTCCAGAGCTTGGCCCAAAACCTAGGCGTCTTCCAGTCTTTCGAATATTATATTATTTGAATCCGAGACCTGGTCATGCAAAATAAAATGTCCTTTTTAAAGAATAAAACAGAACCTCATTTATAATAGTACCAGACGGTGGGAATTTCTACTGACATCATGTCTCTGCAAAGTCATTTGTCGGCAATCTGCATTGACCCCACACAGTATTCACTGTACTAGAGTATGACAC
>JANHFO010000557.1:322968-337381 GCA_032468095.1 Pareas carinatus
CCAGAGAGTGGGTTTCAGGCGTGGGAGGCAGAGCTAGCTCTCCCACGTCCTGTTGCCTCTAGGACCGGAAGTCGAATTCGTTTTTAATAAATTCTTAAAGTGGTAACTTTTTAGACCAAAAGATATGCATACTTTGAGGACCAGCAGAAAGATGCTGTACTCACATCCATACTCCAAATCACTGAATAATATTCAAACTGTACAGCCTCATTCATTTTATAATAACTATTAAGATATGATTGTATCAAAACTAACTTTTATCCTGAATTATTTATGGTAAATGTATATGCATATACATAAACATATGTGTACATGGTGTTTGCTCAAAAATAAGACCAGGTGTTATATTAATCTTTGCTCCAAAATGACACATTAGATCTTATTTTTAATGAAATTTGGACCTAAATGTGTCCATCTGGCGGACGATCTTAACTGGGGCTTTTTCTGGGGGTAGGTCTTATATTACAAGCATCCTGAAAAATCACACTAGGGCTTATTTTCCAGTTAGGTCTTATTGTATATATGTATAGACAATCTTCAAAGGACTCAATATTTTATACATCCGCCACCATTAGCAGTGCCAGAAGATATAGCAACAAACTATAAGCATTGAGTCCTATAATTTATATATATCCATACTGTATAATTTTCCTCCTGATAGTCATATTAATTGACAAAGACCTCTGTATAGTCCATTCTATTTCTTTAGATTATACATTGAGCACCTTTTTCAAGTCTCACCATTTGAAATGAATAATTCTTCTCCTATTGTGGCAGAACCCCAGACATACAACAATTTGCCAGTAAAGCTGAAACATGAACTCTCCTTAATGTCATTTGGAAGACAGCTCAAGGTATATTTGTTTTTCAAAATCTTTTACCGCCGCTCTTTTAATTTATGTGCTTGATGTCCATTACATTTTTAATAGATTTTTCTATCTTTATTTATTTTCTAAATAAATAATAAATGGGTTAAAGTGCTGCAAGTTTAACCTTGCTGCAATGCCGTGAGGTGCTTGAGGCCCTATCCAATGGATATTTGCCAAGATATTCGAGAATGTAAAATCTTTGTGTTTAAATTTCTACATACAAACGTTGGCTCAAGATCCAGAACCCTGCACCATCAGTGGTCTAGAATTCATGAAAACTTTTACCCAGTGCTTTTTTTGTAAGAAAAAAAGGACTGAAACTCACATCTTGTTAAAAAAATATATATTCAGTTCTTAACATAAATTTAAATTATTATATTTAAGACAGAAAAAGGTGCCGGAACTGCATTCCGGTGCCTTCTATGACAAAAAAGCACTGCTTTTACCCATATACCATATTATGTCAATTATAAGATGCATGTTTTTTCATATTTTGATGTCTGTGTATTGATGATGCGTTTTATATTCGATGGCATCTTACCAGGGTAAAGGGTATGCTCTGAGAAGTTGCATGTATTCAACCAAGGTCTTGCAAACAGGAGGTGGGGGTGAGCTAGCAGACATTGCTGCAACTGCTGCCAGGGCCAGCCCTAGAATAAGTGTGCGGGGCCTCGGCAAGCACGGGGCGGAGCCTATTTATTAACTCCGTGCTTGTCCTTTGGCTGGCTCTGGCTGCTTACACAATTGGAATAGAATTCACTTGATGTTGCCTTTAAACAAAAACTTACTTCTAACTTAGAAAAATTCGAGTACGTCTAATCATTGGTGGAGTCTTATAATCGATGTAATACGGTAGATCTATTCAAAAGTTCCTTGTCTCACACATGATGCATAAAACTGGGGCCACTGTAAAAGGTGCAGTCCCACAAACCTCTTCAATATAATCTACCCTCTCATGTAAACCAAATGTGAATGAGATTATTCTCTCTATGATCTAATACACAGGCTCCTTTTGATCCAGTCTCTAAGAAACCATAATCTACACTGCATGCATGATTTGCAAAATAAAGACTGAGGAAGGAAGCATGGACTTCCTGTTAAGTAAATTGCTATGTACACATACTCCCAACCAGTCAGTCTATCAGGAAAGGTAGAGTCATGGGAACATAAGAAGATGTCCAATATAAATCAAACCATTACTATATTTGGCAGATTACTGTCTGAATCTTAATGTCTTTCTGCTGAGAAGGCCAAATTGACTTTGATTACAGTAGAGAAAGGACAAAAAATACATTTATTGCTGACTGGAAACTTCTTATGGACTTTTTGAGTAAAATAGAAAAAAATAAATTCATGATTTATGATTTAGGTAAAGTAGGATAGACGAGGAGTCCTCTTCTATCTACCCAATTAATATTTTTAGAGAAAGGGGTAAACTTATAATTGTACATATTGTGGTAAAAAGAAGATGAGAACTCACATTCTATTTTTTCTTTCTTTTCCATTTTTCTTTTATTTTGTTTCCTTTCTTACACTTTTAGCTTTCTTTTTCATTTCTTTTTCTTTTTTTCTTCCTCACTTTATATTAGTTTCTATTAGTTTTTGCCTTCCTTTTATAAAACTTTCAATAACATTACAAGAAAAAATATTTCAAACAGAGGTCTTGCCCAGAACTTTCTTTAAATGGCAGGGATTCAATCTGGAATCCCTGCTCTGTTTAAAATAATGGACATCACTACACTATTTCTGAATGTTTCCTTCATGTCTTTTTTTTGTGGTTATGTTCAAAATGGTTTATTACAAATGGAGAAAAACTCTAGAACCAGTATTTTCTTTAATTCTAGATTTAAAAATGAAAAGATCTGCTCTTTAAAGGAAGTAGGCAATTTAGAAATATAAAAAATAAAGCAAAATAAATTAAAATAACCATTTGCTCTGGAGTCAAATACACAAAAATTGAAGCTCTGAAAACCAAAGGAGCAAAGCATGAGTAAGATGATTTCTCAGGGATACATGGAATCCAGGCTACCAAGGGCAAATATTTCATTCAAGTATGTTCATGAGCTCTATTTTAGACAGTAAAGTGCCAGACCTCTGAAAGCTGAGTGAAACTAATTAATAGTTAATATTAAAAAGCACTTATGAGGTGATTCTGAGGGGAAGGAAGACTTGTCTACTGAATCTCTTTTTTAAAAAAGAGCAAAGCATAATATTTAGAAATGAAATTATTTTAAAAGCAATTATAGTGAAAATAAACCATCCACAGAATTTTTCAGAAATCCATGAAATCCCAGATTTATCATTTACTGGAACAAAAGAAAAGCCAAGTATAAGCTTAATCAATGCCTCCCTCAAAACAGGAAAAATATTTGTATCTAATTCTTATCATAAATATCGTATATTTAATACATTTATATAATTCTTATTATGGGGGAGGGAGAACCTGCACTGACATTTAGCAGAGTTTCTGGACATGCAGGTATTCAGCACATATAATGAGTCTTAATTGCATCAGTCAGTCAGTCTGTCTGTCCGTCCCAATTGTAAACTGTGTCAAATCAGATGCCTTGCAGTATAAATTATGTATGCCTTTCAGTACCACAACAGTGGTCTCCACAGCAGTTTTGCTTAACTTCAAGGAATTCTGATTGAATTAATCACTAATACAATGGAAGCAATCAGTTGTTTTTTTTAAAAAGAGAGAGACATTTCTCAGTGAACGAGCCAAAAAGAGACTTTTGCAAATAATTATAGACCCCTCACACCCTGTACATAATCTGCTTCAACTTCTTGCTGCTACAGAGCATTGCAAGCTAAAACTAGACACAAAGACAGTTTCTAACCCCATGTCATCAATCTGCTAAATAATTAACTTACACAACACTGTTAAATCATCTACATATCATTATTACCTATTACCTATTCCCTTAATTGTCTGACAATTGACTTGTTGCTTACATCTTACAATATAAAATAGTTATTCATTTAGTACCACAGTTTGACTTGTAGATTGATTATAACAGTTATAACTACAGCTGTTCTAAACCTATCACAAAAATGTATTGTATGACAAAAATGTATCATATGGTACGATAGTGTTTTGTGACATGATGATTGTACTTTATAACATGACGTGATGAATGTACTTTATGATTGTGATTGCATTCATGATTAAGATCGCCGTTTGTCGATTGCAGCTCATATGTACATGACATGATGAATGTACTATATGATTATGAATGTATCCTATGATTGTAATCACAGTTTGTCCATTATATATATGTAGGTATAGAGCATGTATGCTGGAGACAAATTCCTTGTGTTTCCAGACACACTTGGCCACTAAATTCTGATTCAACATCTAACAGCATGTCTCAGATACACTAGACTACAACTACTATCATCCCCAATGTGACTACTCTCTTTCTTTCTTTTTTTTCTATTTTTCCTTCCTTTCTTCCTTCCACACCTAAATAGTATCTGCCTGAGGAAAATCTAGGATTTTATAAAGAGGGCCAGGAGAAATGATATGTCAACAAATAGGGCTCCCACTTAAATTCTTTCTCTTTAGCAGCAAAATAACGAAAGAAATTAAACCCTAGAAACCTTTTATATAAAAGGAGATTTGGAAAGATAGTAAAATATAATTTTGCTTTTCTCTTTTGCGTCATGTCTCAGGACCAATTTTGGTTCCTGCCTTGTCTTCCTCTCTCTGAACCTGAAACAGATGTTGCATTGAGCTAACTGGACTGAAAAGCAGAAATGAAGACACTTCTTTTTTTATGCAACTGAAGCAGGTGTGCAATTCAGAAAAACCAAAAAAAAAACTTGTTTGGCAATTTTTTTTAAAAAGCAACATTGCTAAAAAATACCTAAAGATATTTTTTTTTATAAAAATAGAAAAATTCTATTCTATCACACTTGCATATACTGCCATCCTATTTGAAAACACAATACAATAAAAACTTCAATTTAATGGGCCCCTTTCCATGCAACAGAGTGAAGTTTTTTCTGGATAGCCCCTTTAGTATGAATCAAGTCAAGTGCAACTGAATATTTTATGATAATTTTACACCATTGATAATTTATATCATTTGCCTAATGATGGGGTGACTAAAACAATGCAAATTGACTGAAATCACATCATTTGCTTCATTTTATTATGCAAATGATTTCAATTATAATAAATGACATGATTGGTGATTTACTAGACATTTGGGAATAACGAATCCACCCACCCTCTCCCTTGATCCGTTAAATTAAGGTTTCCTTGTTTATAAATTTATGCAATCTAAGAAGGGACACAAAACTAATGATTATGGGTCAGTATCACTGTGGGTCAAATTCTTCATGGTTATTCTTGTATAATATTTATATGCTATTTTATTTTCATGGAATCATTCAAACAGTTTTTACCTTTGAAAAATTGTGAAAATGTATAAAAAAATCTAAGAATCCAAATTTATTTTGTCAAGTGTGTCAGGACACAAAAGGAATTTGTCTCCGGTGTACATGCTCCATACCTACATACATACAAGAAACAAACTGTGATTACAATCAAAATTACATTCATAATCATTTGTATATATAAGCATAATCATTGTTATTAAATCATTTTACAACCCCTAGTACGGCCCCTTTTATGGGAGGAGAGAAATGTCTCCTTTTTTCATCCTTTAATCCAATCTCATGAATATATATATATAAGCATACTCACTGTATATATAAGCATAATCATTTGCATATATAAGCATAAGATACATTCATAGTCTTAAAGTACATTCATCTTGTCAAGTACATATAAGGTGCATATAAGGTAGATCATGATTCTTAGCCCTTGTCTAAAAGAACCTTCTCCAGTCTGGCAGCTCCTCAGGTAGATAGAACTGCAACCCCAACATTCCCAGACAATATGAAAATGCTGTTTTTCTTGCTGAGATTTTTTTTAAAAAAAGGACATACTACTGGAAATGAAGAAGAGCCCAAAGATAAGAGTTGCAATCTAATACTTTTGGAATACACTTTACTTGGAAACTGCTGGTCTACGCTGATAGCAGATCTCCAAGGTTTTACAAAACCATTTCCTCCATCCTTACCTGGAAATGCTAGATACTGAAAGTTGGATCTGTTGAAGTCAAGGTATGGCTTTAACACATAGCTACATCCCTTTCCCACTGAAAAATAAATTTCATAAATTCAAATAGAAGTTTAACACTAGCTCTTTTTATATTATACAACGCCCTTTCCACAGATAGCTGTTTACACTGGAAATAACAATGCTTTATTTATAATAAATATTAGCAATAGAAGGAAACAACGTGCAATGACTATGCTGCCCATCATTTTTTAATAACTATTGTCTCTTACATTGGACAAAAATAGAAGTGTAGCAATGGAAAGGTCTATGGCAGGAGTCCCCAATCATTGCTTGCTTGGGGATGCATTGATTGAAGAGGAATTGTCTTGGGCCACATATAAAATATATAATATGTATATAAGTAACAAGCTCCCTTTTTTAATATACTTTTTATTATCTTTTGGGCTGCATTACTACCATGTTTCCTCGAAAATAAGACCGGGTCTTATATTAATTTTTGCTCCAAAAGAAGCATTATTGCTTTTTTCCGCTTAGGTCTTATTTTAGTCCTAAATACTAGATGCATCCATCTGGCTGACAATCTTAACTGGGGCTTATTTTGGGGGTAGGGCTTATATTACGAGCATCCTGAAAAATCATGCTAGGGCTTATTTTTCGGTTAGGTCTTATTTTGGGGGAGCACAGGGTAAGAACACCCTAGATTAGTGGTCCTCAACCTTTTGGGCACCAGAGACTGGATGGGGTGTGTTTTCTGCTACCTGCATCTTGTGAATGGGGCTTGGCTTGTTTCCGATGGCATGCTGTAGCTTGGTGCCAGTCCATGGACAGGGGGTTGGGGATCCCTGCCCTAGAGGGCCTTCGCTTGGCACTTTAATTCATTCAAAAGTTACATCCCTGTGCACAAGAAAGGACTTTGGAAGCACTGGGTGAAGGGATCTGGGACCTGAAATAGACCAGGACTCAGATTTAAAGCTTGTTCATCAAGGGACAGAAAGTCCCCAGGGCGCAAATACATTATTAATCAATAAACTGAGCCTAAGGATGGGCATGAGCTTTTTTATCCTTTCCAATAAAGAGCCTGGCAGGCTGTACACCCCAGAAGAGGCCACTCTAGAGGGCAGCTAGGGCAGCTAGGGATACCTGACTGCAAAGCAGGCCTTTTTCAACACTCTCCCGCCAAGCTCTCCCTGGAGAGACTCACCCAGGGTCTTGACCGCGATCTGCCTGGTCAGGGGAGGCGGCAGGTTGATGCAGACTAGGTCCACGTCGTGGTGCAACAAGACCTCGTCGATGCGGCTGGTGTAGAAGGGGACGCTCATCTCCTTGGCCAGCTCCTCCGCCTCCTCCGGCGTGCGGCCCCAGAGCGCCTTGACCGCGAAGCCCTCGTCCTTCAGGAGCGGGATGATGACCCGGGCCGTCAGGCTGGTGCCGAACACGCCCACCCCGGGCAGCATGTTGGCGGCTGCGGGTGCTGCTGCTGCTGCTTCTCTCCACCCTCACCTTCCCCCCCCCCCCGCGCTCCTCTTCCTCCTCCTCCTCCTCGCTGCAATCTGGATGCCCGTCGCGCCTTCCTTCCCTCCTCCTCCGCAATATTACGAGCAAGGCAGGGTTGCTACGCCAAGGGCGCCCAGTCCCAACCGGGCACTGCTGCAGCCACTGCAGGGAGCCAGCGGCACCCGATCCCTCCTGCAGCAGCGGCGGCGGCGGCTTGTTCTGCTTCCGCGCCTCCTCCTCCTCCTCTTCTTCTTCATCAGCGAGCGGCTCGTCTGCCCCTCCATAACTGGGTCATCCCAAACGCGCCCGTCCCCGAGCTGCCCCCGGTGCCTGCGCTGCGCACAGGCGGGCGTTCAAGTAACCGGGCGATTTTTCCCGAACCCTCGGCCGAGCCGGTGGCGGGTTCCTTAAGGCGCCCTTCTCTGCAAACGCGTCTCCGTCTCCGAAGGCAAGGGCGGCCGAAGGGCAACCAACAAGTGGCGCGGGAGCCCGGAGCAGCAGGAGCCGCAGCAGCTTCTAATCCCCATCTGCCATGTCCGCCAAAATGCACGCCGAAAGCCTCGGGAGGGGAGGAGGAGTTTGGGCTGACACGGGTGGATATTTCTCCTGCAACGCCCTCTGGAGCTCTCAACCTGTCATCCGGCTCTCCCAGGCCGGCTGGAGGGTGGCTCTCTGGCTTACAGGGAAGCTTTTCCGCGCACGGCTTCTTCCTCTGCCCCGAGCTGAGCTGGCTCTGAAGGGCAGCGAGGGACATCGATCGCCGAGGAGGAAACAAGCACCGCCAGGCCGGGCTCTCTCTCTCTCGCTCGCTCTCTCTCGGCTGACCCCCGAAAGGGCGAGGGAGGAAGGGCAGAGGGCTCCCGCCTGGTTCCGGACAGTCCCTTATCTTGTTCCTTTGGGGAGCTGAGGCAGCCTGGGGTTCACCCTCCCTGTCCCTCTACTCCGGGGCTCTTCAAATTTGGTGGTTCTGGGAGTTGGAAGTTCACAAGGCCAAAAAGTTGATTCCCAATAAGTGCCTGAAGAAGCCCCTGCAGTTTTCTTGGCAAGATTTCAAAGTGTCTCCAAACTTGACAACTTCAAGACTTGTAGACTTCAGCTCCCAGAATTCCTCAGCCAGCTAGAATTCTGGGAGTTTGAAGTCCACAAGTCTTAAGGTTGCCATGTTTGGAGATCTTCTCAAAAATTCTGACCTGCAAATTATTCCATTATTTTCCACTTCTATTTCAGGGATATACTGTTTGTTTGCTTTCTCTACAACCATTTTAGAAAAACCAAACATTTCTATAGTAGACTATTTCAAAATTCAGGTTGAAAGGAAATGGGTCGGATATTCGTGACGGAAAAGATGAACAAACGCCAGGCTTGTTCCAAAAATTCATGGATCTGTGGCCCTGAAACGGCATTTCTTCCGCACACCTTCCGTCTGTTCCCCTACTGCCTGTTTTCAGTTGCAAAAAGTAAAGTTATAGGGGAAAAATCCAATATAGCCCTGAAGTAGAGGCAGAAAATAATCGCATAATTTTTAGGTCAGGATTTTCAAGCACCAAGTAGAGAAGGGGGTCTCCAAACATGGCAACCTTAAGACTTGTGGACTTCAACTCCCAGAATTCTGGCTGACTGAGGAATTCTAGGAACTAAGTCCACAAGTCTTGAAGTTGTCAAGTTTGGAAAACCCTGGAATAGAGGGCCTTTATCAACCCAAAGAGTTTTGTGTCAGTTTGTTGTAGTGGTTAAGGCATCAGGTTGGAGACTAGGCCCAAAGCCAACAGGATGATCTTAGGCCAGTCAGTGTTTCTCAGCCCTAGGAAACAGGCAATGGCAAAGCACTGCTGAAATCTTGCCAAGAAAACCTCAGGGACTTCTTCAGGCACTTTATTGGGAATCATCTTTTGACTTGAAAGTACATACAACATACACAGACCCACACAGACATACCATGAGAACATGTACATTTTTGCCTACTCCATATTATTTGTGTGAGAAAAAGTAACATAGCTGTTATTTCCAACATTAGAATAATCTTTAAACGAATATATATAGAAATAATACTTGAACATTTATGACCTGTGAGTGTCAGCCTGACAGTCTCAAATCAATGCGTGTAATTCAATATAGTACAGCAGGTTCGGTTTTTTTAATTTGATCCAGCCAAAATATATACGGCTTTTTCTAATTCCTCGTTATAAACTACCGTTTCCCCAAAATAAGACCTAACCAGAAAATAAGCCCTAGCATGATTTTTCAGGATGCTCATAATATAAGCCCTACCCCAAAAATAACCCCAGTTAAGATGGGTGCATTTAGAACTATATTTTCCCGAAAATAAGACCTAATCAGAAAATAAGAACTAATGCGTCTTTTGGAGCAAAAATTAATATAAGACCCGGTCTTATTTTTGGGAAAACATGGTATCTCATTCCTTTTTCTGCTTCTTGGCCTGTTTCTGCTTCTGTTTCCCACCCACCCTTATATACGTTTCCAGTTTTGCAGCTTTTTCCACACACGTACTGAAAGAACATTTTCACTAGCAATAAAGATTTCTCAAACTCTGTGACTAACCACTTCTTCACAGAAGTTAAGATATATCTGAACATTTTTTGCAGTACCTGAGTAAATGGAAAAGGGAGAAGATGTGTTAAAAAAATTGTAGGTTTCTCAGAGTCACCTTGTAGAGCAGATGAGCGGCATAGAAATTAAATAAGCAAACATACACAAGGTAGGAAAGTCACACTCCCACATCAGAGGGAGAGAGAAAGTTTCATCTGTCTCAAATACAAAAACTCATTTTATTTTTAGGCTACATGAGAAACAAACATGTGGGCAGCATGTGAAAATACCTCCCTTCCTCTATTTGTCACCTAGTAGTTAAAAAAACTCTTAGGTTCATAGCAATGATAAAAATCTCCAACAAGTGGCCACATGAAACACAATTTATTTCTTTTTAGGTCATAGCAGCAGAAATGGTGCATGACAACGCTTTCTCCCATTTTCTTTTTCACCGCCAAAGGGCATGTCCACTTGAAGAACTGCTTTCCTTAGCAAGATGTAAAAATACAAATGGCAGAGAAAGTGAGAAGAGGATGCAGGAAGAGGCAAACGAGGTTAACAAAGAAAATGATGTCCTTTTTTATTATAAGCCTATGTAGGGCTAGCTTTGACCTTGTTGGTCTCTGCATGCAATCTAGATAATTGTTTCCTAGGGAACACAATTCTTAATATATAAAAACTTAAAAGAAGTTTCATTTTTTTTACCTCAAAAAGATAGTGCATACTTAATTAATAACTCTTTTTCCAATGCTCTGAACATAGAAACCATTGCAGTTGACCAATTTACCTCAGTATTTTACTTTATATTATTAATAATATTTAGTATATATCATTAATAAATATATATGTATTGTGTTATTATTGCTTGGTTTTAAACTTCAAAAAATGGAGACAATTTTTGAAGTAACCAATTTTAAATGTGCAACAAAACTGTAATATAATCATAATTCTGAGAGTGTGCCCAATATTTTCAATTCAAAAATTTACAATTTCATAAATGCTATGTTTGAAACAATCTTCAAATAAATACAGATTTCTTATAGATTTTCGGAGCTAAGAATTGCCAAATATTTGTCTTTATTTATTTTCCTTGTTTCTGAAGTACAATTAAAAAAAAACAACAAAGGAAGACCACAAGGATGGTTTGCTAATTGGTATAATATGACGTCCGCTCGCATGCAAGCTGGAAGTTTGATAGGTAAGCATGGATTTTAAATGCTTTGTTTCAGAAAGACTTGGAATTAAGAAATAAAAGATTCAACACCATTAAATAAAGGCTTGTTGAAACTACATAGAGAGAACAAATAGGTTAACTTTATTATAGCTTAGATATCTTAAATTTAACTGGCCTTTGATTGAATTGATTAAGTTGCACATTGAGCAAATTTAAGGGGATTCAAAGGGATTTTTTTAAGGACAATAATTAGGTATTTTCTATTTGGCAGATAAAGAAAAACCTGCTATAATATGTATTGCATATTTTTCTCACACTTTCCACTTGTTATATATTTGTGCTTCATCTGGCATCTTTTTTGACAACATTTGCCTAGTATAAAATCACTGTATTCTATTTCTGCTTCCCCCCCCCCACAGCTAGAAATAAGGTAGTAGTTAGCAAGACCATCCATTAGGCAAGAAAGAACTAGAACTGTGAAATTAGAGCTTGCTTGTCAAACCCATGGAAAATGTTTGGAATTCACTGATGTCTTAAATTACCTGTCTAAACAGGTCGTCATCATCTGTCAGTGCAAAGGAACGGTGCATTTTGTGCAAACCAGTTTACAAAGGCATAACATGAGTTTTCAGCAGCAGGTTTGGGTTTAGGCAAGTGCGGTTTTACATGACACTAACAGTGATTCAGAGATAAAGAAACTGGTGATTCAGACCCGTCTGGTTCTCCCACACACAGCTTGTTCTTGAGTCATCCCAACTCAACTTGTAGATGTTTCCTGCATATGCAAAGGATGTAGAGGTTGAGATCTGGTTTTGATGCAGTTTTAGACGAATGGGAATTCATTCCTATTGGAAACCTCATTACTCATTTCGCACCTTTCATCACTTCCGTTCTGTGAGAGACACCCCACAATGGCCTTGTTCTTTCCTATAAAGAGCACAACCCTGCTAACAGCTATTAAATAAATGTTCCCTCCACCAAAAAGGGAGCCATATTGTAAGTTTTCTCCATACATGCAGAGTGCTAACAAAAGAAGCTTATTAGGCCTGTGGTGGCTAAAGGTATATACTTATCAAATGTGAATATATTATATGCGCTTATTTTTTCATTACCGACTTTATTTTTCCCTCCAAATAACTGAGAGTCATTTATAACTCAAGTGGTAATCACAAAACAACCGGACAGTCCATGGAGATTTGCTATTTTCCCTTCCCCTTTCTTGCTGTCTCCATGCACATATATCAGATTTCAGGGTAACTATTCTTTTTTTTTCTTTACTTCATATTTAGTTCTCATTTCACAGTAATAAATTCAAAGCAAAAAGACCCGAAACTTCAAATATAGCTAATGTCAGCAGTGGAGCAACTAGCATTATTTTTAAAAGAATTTTGAAATTGACCGAATTAGCAGAGATGGTGAAATTAACTGCTTTGATTAGAGATAATGGACCAGATAGCTTTAAGAAAGACTGGAAACCGATTGTGGACTTTCTATATGCTAAATACAACAACAGATGGTTAACAGAGGGATTTGAAGATTAGTGTAATGTTTAGCTCAACTGTTGACTGCTTTTTCTTCTTTCTTCTTTTATATACCATGTGTGTGTGTGTGTGTGTGTGTGTGTGTGTGTGTGTATTTGTAAAAGGGGAGGAGAATTTACTGCTTTTTCTTTTTTTTTCAGTGCCCAGACAGAGTAGATCCTATATGTTAAATGTTAAATTTATTTTATCACCTTTTAATCTTTTTTTGGTATACTATTTTTTCTTTTTTGTTGTTGTTAGTGTTGAATGTATATTTTTGTTTTGTTTCAGTTTATTTGTTTTTCTGTTTTGTATTTTACCTTTTATGATAAAACAATAAATAAAAAAAATAAGACCATTTTTATAGAAATTCAATTCCTAGATCTTATCCCAAAGCATTATAGAAAATATACTGAGGATATGTATTTTTTTCACATGTGCTATGAGACTGAGAAAAAGAACCTTCCACAGATTCTGTATGCATGACCTGAACAATCTATAGTAATATTTGTCAAAAACCATTCATTTATCATTCACTTCTCACTCACTTATGTCTGACTCATCGCTATCTCAAAAACCATAAAAGCTACACTACTGAAAATTCATACATATCTTTGCTTCCCATCCACGAGCAAACTACAACAAAAAATCTCTCAAAAAATATTTTTAAAGGAGTTATTTAACATTTAACAAAAGGGGAGGAGTCAACCTGTGCTGGGCCAATCCAAGGAGGCAGTGCAAATGGGCATCTAGAATTCAAACACAACTGCAGCTTCAGAGAGTCATGGCAGAGAGAGGAGCATCTCCCTTCAACAATTCCAGTATCTTCACACATTACATGAGGCAACTTTTTCTACCGCTTGATATTACAAACCAGTCAAACATCTATCTAAAATGCATTATTACCATAGCTTACTATACTAAACCCATAGCGTAGCATGGGTACCAATAGCTAGTAATTGATATGGTTAAGACTTTATTTTCATCAGTCAAGATGGAGGACACAGAGTGATGGATTTAAATGATAGGAAGGCGGATTCTGATTGAATATAAGAATAAAACCTTTCAATAGTAGGAAGAATTCAATAGAACCAGTTACCCAGAGAAATAGTGGCCCTTTTTGTTGTGTTGTATTCAGAATGAGACCTGTAGATTGTGTTCCAAATGAATTCGGACAGCCACCTCTTGGCAATGTTTTCATTTGGATCCCTGAACTGCTTCAGTGTCCAAAAGGATTCTTTTCAACTCTTAAGATCACAAGACTTCCTAAAATCTCCTGGAGTAAAGAAATCAGAAGTTCCCGCTAGTCTATTCATAAATATGATAATAATATGTTTTACTACTAATCTCACAGCAGGTGGCAGCATTTGAATTAGGCTTGAAAGCCAAACAGGGTGAGGCCTGATTACTCTTTGGGTGGAATTTTTCCAGGAATTATTAAAGCAATTTGTAAACATACATGTCGTTGGTACATAGTGTGGGAAGGCACTCCCCTCCTCAGAATAAAATATTCTTTATTTCTAATATTAAAAGAAGCAGAGTGGAATATTTCCCCTGAAGGAGAGGAGGAGATACATCTTGAAGGCAGAAAGCAGGCCCCAGTTTTAATGCTACAGGGAACTTTAGATATGGAGATTTTTTTTTTTTATAATAAAAATTTTTATTGGTCAACAATAAACAAAATTATAGCTTACAATATGTGGAATTTCAA
>JANHFO010000557.1:348178-360740 GCA_032468095.1 Pareas carinatus
GGAAGATTGGAGACAGGACGATAATTACTTAAATCAGCTGGATCCAGTGAAGGTTTCTTGAGGAGGGGCCGCACCACTGCCTCTTTCAAGACAGTGGGAACGACACCCTCCCGCAAGGAAGCATTCACAATATCCTGGAGCCAGCCTCGTGTCTTTGAAATGATTGCTAAGCAGCTAGTATTAAATGAGGATTACCTGTAATGACAAATACACTTCAAATGGCTTTAGAAATACATGTCGGTATCAAGACTTTGAGGTCTCTTTACGGTTGTCCAAGCAAGTGTCTTAAATGCATGGCTGACCTCATTGCTTTTATTTTTATCCATAAGATCTCTAACCCAGAGCAGACTTCGGATGAAGGACAAGAATAACAAAACAGCATTTGAATCTGTTCCCCCAATTCATCCTCAGAAGCTAGGATGGATAATTAGCATCCTGCCAGAGGACTGGATGGAAATCTGTACATTGAGTTCCCAACTTACAACAGTCTGTTTAGTGATCATTCGAAGTTACAACAGCACTGAAAAAAGTGACTTATGACCATTTCCCACACTTATGACCACTGCAGCATCCCCAAGGTCAAGCGATTTACATTGAGATGCTCGACAACTGATTCATAGTTCGGTTGCAGGGTTCCAGGATCATGTGATCCCCTTTTGCGACCGTCTGACAAGCAAAGTCAACGGAGAAGCCAGATTCACTTAACAACCGTGCTACTAATCGGTCAACTGCAGTGACTCACTTAACAAATATGGCAAGAGAAGGCGTGAAATGGGGCAAAAAGTCACGTAATGGATTTCTCACTTAGCAGGATAAATTCCAGACTCAATTGTCATTGCAAGTTGAGGACTCCATGCTTGTACATGAAAAAGTCTTACTGTACTTGCAAATTTACACATAACGGTTTTTGGAGGCAGATGGAATTTATACATATAAACTCAAAAAAAAAAGAAGTAGGCCAAGGAAATTTTTGTTGCAATACTCTGATTTTCACCACAGTTACCCTGTCTTCCTGAAAATAAGGCCTAACTGGAAAATAAGCCCCAGCATGATTTTTCAGGATGCTCGTAATATAAGGCTAACCCCAAAAATAGGCCCCAGTTAAGATCGTTAGCCAGACGGACACTTTTATGGATGTATTTCCCGCAAAATAAGCCCTAATGCGTCTTTTGAAGCAAAAATTAGTGTAAGATCCGGTCTTATTTTTGGGGAAACATGGTAGTAACAGTTCCCTATTACTCATTATTTATAATGTGGCTTATAATTATTTATTAAAAATGCCCTTGTGCTAGTGACGGGAAAACATAGTTTTCTTCCAAGAACACATAAGTCAAAGTTGTTATCTTCATAGAACCTTCTATTAGATCAGTGTAAAGACCTGGAAGAAACATTGAGTTCCCCTCAAAAGCACTCCAAGAATGGAGAAACTTCAATTAAAGAGCATATTACTGTTTTGTCTTTCCAAAATCAAAATTAAAATACATTAGTTTCATTGATTGTCAAGAAACCATCAGTCCTACTTCACAGATCAGTTTTGAAATTGAAAGTGTGCCATTAATTGATGAAAATATATATATATATATTTTAATTTCATGAATCTTAGACAGAATATGGCTCTTTCAAACACTAATTAAAGCAATAAATTGCAGTGCTTGTCCTCAGCCCTACTTATCCAGAGAGCTTTGGGGTTGCTTTTAACTCTTCAGTAGATCAAAATGTGAGACAGAAAAAAACAATTGATAAATTAATAAAGACTAAAAGCAATGTCACTTGTACCATTCAAAATTGGGTGTTACAGTGTGATATCAGTATGCAACAGCAGAGGCTGGTTTGTAAGATTATCACCATAAAACTACCTCAAATAGGAGGAATCTATTCCCTACAACAGTTAAACGCCACCTTATCGCAAGAATAACAACGGCAGCTTATTATCAGAGTTCAGGCTGGAAAATGCACATTGGGAAGATACAAAACTTTTTACTTGACAACTTTGCATTTTAGGAATTTTACAAACAAGGAAACACTAATACACCTACCTGCTTTTGCATAGCCGATTATTCCACCAGAAGCTATTAAAGCTGCATAGCCAAAACCGACCCAGTCCAATCCCATCCTGGAACATAACACGACATTTAAACTGGATCATATTGATAGTAATTCAAGAGTAAATCCTACTAAGACTAATATTCAAATTAGACATGCTTTGATTGGTGAAAATCCTGAGAGCGAAATTACATTGTCTCACATCTTCTTAGCTCTTACAATTTTATCACCTGAAAATACCTTTCAACTTTATAGGATGAAAAAAGCAGGATAAATCATGAAACGATGTAGGATAGTTTCGAATATGCTTTATGTATATAAAGCATTCACTAAATACAAAACACTGGAATTATGTTCCTTTAGCCAATTATTTTTCCTAACTTTTGGGCTGAGAAAGAAAGAGATACCAATAGAAGCAAAACAGAACAAGAAACCGATGGCAAGAAAGCAAGATTCTCAGCCTGAATTGATCTTTATTAAGTTACTTTAAGCTCAATTCTGCAATTCAGGGCGGATGGATATAAATGGGGAAAAAACACACAAGATTCCAGAAATCACCAATGTACAGTATAAAACTTGCAGTTATTGTGTTTTTCATACAAACTCTATGGTAAGTGATCAGCTACCCTTCTCTGTATATAGGTAATCTGAAGAAAAGTGCTACATAAGTCAAGAGAATATAACTGGGGATCATATTCTTATTTTATTTTTTTTACTTATACCCTGCCTTATTTTTTTTAAAATAACTCGGAGTCAGCAAGCACGCTAATATGTAGGTTTCTTCCCTCCTATTTTCCCCACAAGCACAACCCTGTAAGGTGGGTTAGGCTGATAGTCAGTGACTGGCCCAGTCACCCAGCCAACTTCTCATGGCTAAAAGCTGGCTTGAACTCAACCTCTCCCGATTTCTAGCTTCTAGCCTCAAACTACTAGAGCAAACTGGCTAATTCTAATTCTGCCCATCATGGGGCACTTTATGGGAAACGTTAATGTGCTCTCAATAACATCTGATTTGTAGCAGCAATTATGCATTGCCCCAAGACTTCATCATCTATCTACTTAACCAGAGATACAGTACAAGAACATATATAATTGTACTGTATCCCTGGTTATGTAGAGTTGATAGATGAAGTCTTGGTACAATGCATAATTGCTAGAAATCAGATTTTATATCTATCTATCTATCTATCTATCTATCTATCTATCTATCTATCTATCTATCTATCTATCTATCTATCTATCTATCTACATATAGATAGATAGAACTCTGAATGCCAGATTTCCAGAGTTCAATTCCCAGTAAAAACAAGGATGAGGCTAGTTGAAGAGAACTAATAACTTCGAAATAGATCTATCCTAGTCTTCCTTGAATTTAATTATGAATCAGCACAAAAAACATCTAACACACACACATATACACACTTCGAAAGGCGCTGACCATTACTGTGTGCCTACGAGTCAAAATGCTTCCCATGAAAGTGTTATAGGATCGGCAGAATTAGGTTTAAACAGTTTGCTCTAGTGGTTTAAGGCTAGAAGCTAGAAATCAGGAGACGAAAGCCGGCTGGGTGACTTTTAATGCAAAAACTCAGAAATCTGCATTAGATGCGGTTACTCACTCGCTGGTGCAAGGAACAGTTGCCGACCAAGAAAAACCAACCTCCCGCCAAACGATCGTTCTACTCGCCAACTAGCCCGGGAGTTCAAGGACCGCAGGAGAGCGACACACGTGACACGGGGCCAATCAGTACAACCCCCGGAGTTGCGGGCTGGGTTTAATTTCTCTTTTGGCAAAAGCTGTGGCCAAACAGCGAATTACCCAGAGTGTCCAGCCCATCTCTTGCAAGCATAGTCTCCAGCAGAAAGCAAGTACATTCCAATAAAGTAAGGCGCTTTCAGCAAGAACTCCAGTACTGGAGACCACATCCTTGAGAGTTTCTCGCCATTGCAATTATTCCGGGGTGTTTTGTTGAGCCTGCAACCTCCACCCAGATGTTCGGAGCTCAGTCGTCCGAACGAAAGGCATCCCCGTCTGTCAGAAGTGGGGTCAAACATCAGAACAAAGCTTTTTGCCTTTTTTGGCGCGTGGGTTTGTCCCTCCCCCCCTCCTTCTGAGCAGTACGTAAAACATTCCGAAAATGTCTGATTGTTGCGAAATGAGATCGTCCTTTCGTAATACTAAAATCCCTCGTTGGCTCTCTAGCTCCAGAAATCGAAACGATTTCCGGGATGATGAGGTTTCAAGTACATTTACGGCGGAAGTAAAATTGGATCCCTACCTAGAGTTGGTGATGAGCCTATCCCGTCCGACTCTGCGCCCGAAGTGTATGAATAGATGTAGATTCGTCTCGAGTTACCCGTACTTATTATTCAGCATAATGGATTTATCACGTAACACGTTCATACAGTACATGCTTGTACAACACAACCCTGAATTATATATTTCTTTCAACTCTTAATAAGAGTCCATATACAGCACATATTCATTTCAGCTCTTTTTCTGTTCCGTTATTTCATTCCGGCTATATTTCCGTCCCGATGTTTTGCCTTTCTCCTTATTACTTCAACATTCCATAATAATTCTTTGGTAGCAAATTTTCAATAGATTCCATTTTTCAGACTTTTAAAGAAATCTCCATTCTATGTACATTTAACCATACTTGTTAGGTTCCACTTTCCCAAGTCAAATCCCAGTATTGCTTAGAAGCCACACATCCAAATGGAAACCCAATTCTACCACTATCTCTGCATGCAGGGAGAAGTGGAACGCATTGCCACTTGAGTATGACTATTCCTTAAAGACACAGGCACCAATTCTGCCAAGCAGGCCCAGGAGGAATTTGACATGCCCCCATGGTGGCTGTGGGCCTTCCAGAGCCCTCCTGCAGTCTGCCTGAACTCACTGCAGACCAAATGTGGCCCATGGGCCTTGTGTTTGACATATAAGACTTAGCCAATGAGAAAACAATGTCAGTCTGGGTTCCCTAAAAGATCATTTAATTATTTCATGTACTAAACTGATACAGGTAGGGTTATTTTCTACCTACCATGCTAAAACAAGTGTTTCAATGCACCATGAGTTATGAGCAAAAAGAAGGGTTGGGATTTCTTAGGAAGATATGGTAAATTGAAGATGTCTCTGCCAAAGTGGAGCTGATGACCATGGCAATGACGAAAGAACTGGTGAGTAGACTAGTTCTTCAGAACCTCTCTGGATGAGGAACGGGCAGGAGAACGCCCACATGTGCTTCAGATGACTGCTCCTTGCAAGGAAATTGCAGGTCAATGGTCTTCCTTGAGTTTAAGCACTGAGGAAAAGGGATGAGCCATCTTATTTGCAACCGTGGTAGAGCCTTTTAAAGGACACAAAGTACAGGTAATCCTCAACGTCTGACCATAATTGAGTCCACCATTTATGTTACTAAGCAAGACAGTTGTGTTTTCCCCCATTTTACAATCTTTCTTGCCAGTTAAGTGAATCGCTACAGTTGATAATTTAGCAACAGTTCTATTAATTGAATCTGGTTTCCTCACTGACTTTGTCAGGTGACAAAAGTTGCTCACATGATCCAGGGACGCTGCAAGTCATACACACCAGTTGCCCATTTTTATCACGATCACAGGGATGCTGCAAGTGGTTGTGAGTCAGGTCAGTGCTGTTGTTGACTTCAGTTACTGAATGAATGGTGTAAATCAAGGTCTACCTGAATGCAAGGCTCACTTTCTGATCATTTCTGTAAATTGCCTACTAACCATCTTAAGGCTATTAGTGACTTTTGAAATGACAAGTTTGAAGTCAGTGGTTGAGTTCAACTCTGAAGAAAAGTATAATCTTCAGGATTTAAAAGAATTTGAAATAAACAGCACAAATCTAATTAAGATTTTGATCTAAGAAAGTTACAAATGGATTAAGGATAAATTTAGAAATATTGACTTTTCCTTTTGGAATTAATTGTAAAAATAAATAGCTTCTCATGGGAACCAGTTATTTTGCCTAGTTTGGTTCATAACAACAAGTGACAACAATGTTACATACTGCACATTAGAGGGAGCTAAAGATTCTAAGTGGAAGGAAAAACAATACAAGTCAATTCAGTTAATTGAGACATACAAAATGATGCAGACTGTCATAACGCTGGAAAGATTCAGGATCTTTAAAAAATGGTACCAGAAATTAGTAGCTGAGATATCATCAGTGTCAATAATGATGTCTGATTCTAGGAACAGATTATGTCAAAATATGCCAGTGAGGGAATGACAGATATGGGGCCAATTTTGTCTGACAACATAAAGTACCAAAACTGGAATTGCATATGTGTCCTATAGGAGTGTCTAAAAATGGAGGGCACTTACTAATTTCTAAAATGTAGGATTCATAAGTGAAAAATTCAAGAGCAATATTCTGTTAAAATTTTTAGCAAAGCAGTGACGTATATGAGACAGGTGGCACTATAAATGCAATACATACATACATTGTTGTAAGGTAGCAATTTATAGTTATCTATATATGAATAATGCCTCCATGAAAAAACTTGTGTAAATATCAAAATATATTAGCAACAGAAATAAATTTAAATAATACTAGAATAGGAAATTTCACTTGCATTGTAAAATATTTGGCATTTATATTTTCACACAAAAACAGAGGTCAGAAGATCTTGGATATTGTTATGGTTGAAATATAATAGCTATTTTCTAGAAACCATATATAAAATATTCTGAAAGTGTCCTGAAAATAAAAAATGTCTTAAAATGAAAACAAATTGGTTCTTTGTTATATATTTAGTATGACATATGATAATGATTGCATATTTATTTTAATCTCTATAACTTCTTCTTCTTCTTCTTCTTTTGCTGCACATTTCCTGATTTTCTTTTTAGAGTGGCTTTTTGGCCATCTTCCTCTGAAGGTTTATTACTATCAGTCCAACAAATTTTCTTTTTCTTAAGTGACGGCTGCTCTGTTTCATGTACTGCAAAATAATTAAAACAATCAGTTATATAATTGTAATTATAGTTTACCAGACAGACTTTTAAGAAAATTCTACAGTAATACCCTGAGATGAAGAAGATATGGCTTCACTGGGGATCTGCTCTGTTTCAAAATCTCCTTTGAGCCATACTGCTAAGCAGGTAAGCCTAGCTTGAGTATTGACTTCGCATAGCAGTGATGGGGCATTCTCAATCTGGAAAAAAAAATCCAAGACATTCATTCACATAAACTCTAGAAAAATAACCATGCCATTTTAAAGCAGCTAAGGCAATATTCATCACATTGAAGATCAGTAGGGTTCTGCAGCATCCTCTTCCTCAGACAATATTCTATACCAGATATGCAGATCTATCAGTATTTATGTATATATTTATTTATATCCTACCATTATTATTATTTAAGAATTCAAGCCAGTGGACTTGAAATCTGAATGGCATATGAAGAACTATGGTGACACTAACAGCAGATAAAACCCCAAATGCACTTATGCAGCCTTATCTTAAAAGAACTAGCTTGTTCAACTGACTCTGTTTCTTAGAAAGCTGGCTTAAAGATAGTCTGTGCTATAGCCATTTACTTAGGACTAAGATCCATTGTGCTGAATGTTTCTGAAAGGATAAGTTTACAGTTGATTACAAGTCTCACAATTTTATTGAATTTGATGCAACTTATTTACAATGTTTCAAATGAGAGATCAATGTAAGAAATATGCTTAGCTGAGATATAAATGTGAGCAGTCCAAGTTGTACTTAGAGCTAAAACTGTTATCTCCGCAGTAAAAAGTGAGAAAGATTTGAATTCAATTAAGTTGTTATTCAGTGGCAGACTGTACAGGTGAATACATCCAAAGACTTCCATTATTCCTGCAGGACTTCATCCGGATTACTGAATATGGATTAATTCAGCGATTTTCAAACTTTGCAATATCACGGCCTCCCAGCCGCAAAATAAAACTAATTATTTCACTAAGGTTAAAAGGGGGCAATAAAATATATGGTATGTAATAATATACAAATTTACAATATTTAATAAATATTTTCCACTATGGGCTTTAGAGAAATGGAATTCTGATGATGCTGTTCCTCCTTATAAAGGTAAAGGTTCTCCCTGCACATGCATGCTAATCAGAGCCGATTCTAGGGGCGGTGCTTATTTCTGTTTGTAAGCCAAAGAGCCAGTGCTGTCTGAAAACGCCCCTGTGGTCATATGACCAGCATGACTAGATGCCAAAGGTGCACAAAGCGCCATTACCTTCCCACCAAAGTGGTCCCTATTTTTCTACTTGCATTTTTACATGCTTTGGACCGGCTAGATTGGCAGAAGCTAGGGCAAGTAACGGAATCTCACTCAGTTGTGTGGCACTAGGGATTTGAACTGCTGACCTTTCGATCGGCAAGTTCAGTGTCTAATCTACTGAGCCAACTATCATACCATCATCTCCTCTATCTTAAACTGCTTGCAATCCCCCTCAGGTCAAGAATCCTGAATTGGTTGATAACATACAGTCAGGAATTATTTGTCAATGATTAAAATGAATTAACTTAAAATCAGCAAAGCAAAAGCAAAAGCTTCAAAAGCTAGCATGTTTACCTTTTCAAATGACAGTTCCTCTCTTTGAGTACAACACTGTTCTCAGACTTACCTATGTTGCAAGTTTGCTTTGATACAGAAATAACAATTCATATCTGAAAGCTTTTGTAATGCATGTGAAAGTAACTCTTTATGCATTAGTGAAAATAAAGCAATCTTCCTCAAAACATGAAAGCAGCAAGATGAAAGGTATTCCTCAGGTGAGCACACATAGCTACATAAATTTGCTGTAGTCCCTTTGAGACTATCAAGCATTTGAGCAATGCTTTGTGAAGTGTATTAGAATAATTATTCTAATATTCACAAAGTATCGCTCAAATGCTTTCCACAACCCTAGAAAACCATATAATAAAAACTGTCAGAATCACTGTGAGTAGGACTGATATATAAATTTGTTATTAACAAATAAACAACACGTGTAATAATATAACAGAGAACAAATGAAAAATATATCATGTTAATTGTAAAATGTTAATTTCTTGAAAACAATCTGTAAGCAAAGTGCAACATAACTCTATCCATGTTTATTCAGAAATAAGTCCCCATGACATTAAAGCAAGCCAACTGAGTTCACTTAAAACTGTAGCTTTAACTATCATGGAAATATTGAAATAAGGTAAAGATACAATTCTATGTTTTAAGAACTGTATCCAATGAGGTTCTTCCATTCATATAACACTTCCAATCCTTATAAAAACCATTCTTATATGAACATTAAACCATTTCATTTCTATTAGAATATTTGTTCTTTGTGTGCAATTGTTAATGGACGTCATCGCTCATTTTTAATACAATCTTAACTATTCTTCCACAATTATTTGAAATAATTTGATAATATACCAACCATATCAATATCCAGATTCCATGCCTTAATGTAGCCATCACTTGATGCTGTTACTAGAACATATAACTCTTCCATTTTGAAATTGTACAGTGCTTTGATTCTAAGGATTACAAGATAATATTATATTTTTTAATGAGTTAAAAAATAAGAGCTGAAAAAATTCATAATATTCAAGAAAGTATTGCAAAATGCTAACAACTATTACTTAACCAAATTCTATCAACATATGAAGAGCAATTAACTTTGAATCAGGCAATGGGATTTTACTTTGCTCTCTCTCTGCTGTGCTCCAAACATGATCTGATAGATTAAAATGTGAAAAAAGTGCAAGGGAAAGGAAACAGAGAGCCTGATTTACCAATGTATCCATTTTCACCAATGTTCAACATAAACAATACAGAACTAAATCTATAATACAACTCATCCAAAGGTGAGCACATAGTGACATGTTCAAAGAGAAAGACTGATCCAAATACAAATACTCCAATACTGAGAACACTGAAAATGTAAAGTGCTGAATGTTGATATTAACCCATGGCAATTATAGGTACTATCATGGAACAAAACTCAGAAGTAAATGGTATGTTAAAAATTAAATATTTTTAAAAAAAATATGCAATTATTTAATTAACGGAAAATACCTGTTTTCATGAGCTTTAAATTCACAAAGGCATTTTTGAGATTCACAATCAAATAACCGTATGAATTCTTCATCTCCTGCAATAGCAAGTACGGAATCCTTTGAGGAAACATGGGAAAAAAAGTGTACGCATGAGACTGGATTCAATTACAACATTTTAAATAATTTGACACTTATTTTTTTTACTTACAGTGATAAACTTTACTGAAGATATCCTCTTTTCTGTAGCAATGGTACCAGAGATAGAAGCAGTTTCCAGATTGTATATATCAACTTTATTAGCTATAGCCACCACATATATCTCACCACTAGGCGACCATTTAACAAGATGTGCATCTAAGAAATGTAAATCATATAGATTTTGAGGGGGGGGGAGTTAAATCATACATGTTATCTACTGCAGATGAGATGTGGCTCTAAATAGTAGCTAAAATGAGGTGATTATTTAAGAAAAACCTGTCTTGAATTTAATACCATTTCACTTGTTATATTTCTGAAATTCAAGATTTATTAGCCTCTCTCTCTTTTGATGTTAAACAAAATTTCTTAAAATTAATCCATTAATAGATTACTGTTTATAATCTATTAATAAGGATCCATATATTAAAATTCAAGAAATACATCAGGCTAGTATTTGGTAGAATGGTTCTGAAGGCCACGGAAAAGGTATTAAAAGACTACGATGTCGCTATTCTTACAAAGATTAGAACTGTGCAAGCAATAGTATTCCCTGTGATGCTCTATGAAACCAAAAGTTGAAATCTGAAGAAACAGAATAGGGAAAGCATTCACACTTTGGAACTTTGATATTGGAGAAGACCCTTGGGAATACCACAGAGAGTCAAGACTTATCATATCACTAATAATTACACTTTCAGATATGAATGTCACAAATGTTACAATTATTTGACTTTTTCTTCAAAACATATGAAATGAAATGAAAAAAAATAAAAAACATAGATCAGGGTATTCATTTTATAATAAAAATTTCAGTTTTAAATTAAATTGCTTGATATTAAATACCTTTCAGTTGAATAGAAGCTAATTCAATTAACAGAATACAGTAGGAATAGACTATTTATTAGTCTAATTACCCATACGGACTTAAAGAATGTCTGATGCCAACCTAATCTGAGCACATTACCTAATAAAAAACTAGAGCAATAAAATAAAAGAAATGGGTGATATGGGTCTTCCAAAACACCCAAAGGAGGAGAAAATTTCACCCCAACCATTCTGATAAAAGGTCTGGGAGAATAGCCAGATTTGCAGTGCCGTTCAGGACATCTAAAACTATCTTGGGAATTATATTTGCATAGGGCAGGCAGGGTCAATGAGCACATTTAAAACTCTAGAGAATATTGCGTAATAATGGCTATGATCATGGGACTTAACCATTGACAAAGCATCTGTCATGATGGATATGGCTAGTCACATAGTAACAAAACCACTCCCCTTTAGTCTCTTCGGAATGCATGCAGTCTATTATGCCAGCTTTCTTTACTTGGTAAGTATTATTAAATCACAACAGGTTGAATATGGAAAAATAAGAACTCAACAAATTTTAAACTGCATGATATGAATTCAGCAAACCTTTGAATACTGAAAGATTGTTTGAGTATGGCACTTTAGCTTGGCAAAAATAAAACAACTGCAGTAAGGCTAGCTATTTGCAGTAGAATTTTATAAACCATCTGAGATGGTCCTTGTCAAAGGTGACAGTGCATTTATGAACAAGAAAATATATATATTACTATTTTCCCAGCTTTTCTTTCACTAAACAATGAAAGTTAACTTAAATATTTTTTAAATTTAAATAATAATGGGAAATAAGCAAAAATAAATAGCAACGGAATATACCCACTTTGTTTTATATTTTTTATGAATGCAGATCTTCCTTCCACAAGGTTCCATGTTCTAAAAAAAATACCAATACACATATTTTGAACCAAAGACAACAGTTATAAAATTGAAGAAATGTTTAAAAGTTAACTCTTATTTTTTTTTAATGTTGAATTTTAACTTGCCCATATTAAAGGGAAATATTTAAAGAGTAAAAACTACTGATAAAATATTTATTCATGAATCTGAACCTACAATATTATCTTGTCTATTTGTTGTTGTAGTCGCTAAGTCAAGTCTGACTCATTGCGACCTCATGGGCCATAGCCCGCTAGGCCTCTCTGTCCCTCGCAGCCTCCTGCAGTCTGGCCAAACTCATGCTTGTTCGCTTCTTCTTTGGCTTCCCATCTTTCCCATTATTTCTTCCTAATTACCATGTTTCCCGGAAAATAAGACATCCCCCAAAAATAAGACCTCCCTGAAAATATTATTTTCGGAGGATGCCATACTTTCGAGGAAACACGGTAGATCGTCCACCCCCACCCCCGAATAACATCCAGCTACCCCCTCCCTGCTATACCCGGGCACTCCTTACCTGATCCAGATGGCT
>JANHFO010000557.1:365862-379129 GCA_032468095.1 Pareas carinatus
TTTCCCGCCGTTGAGGGGTGGGGTGGAGTCAGCTGGGGCTGATCAGAGTGGAAACTTCCACTCTGACTCCACAACACTGCACCTCTCTTGATTCAGCCTAAAATTGCAGCTGCCTTCTTTGCAACTGCATCACTGCATTAACACATACTGAGTTTGCAATCTGTTACTATCCCAAGATTATTTTTTTGCAACTACTGTCCCCATCCTAAATTTTGCATCTGATTCTGATTCACAGATCTTCTCTCTACCATATTTAATTCAGTAATCTTCGGTCCATTTCTCCATTCCATCAAGATTATTTTTAATTTTATTTCTACCTTTTAGGATATTAACTCTTCTACCCAACTCTGTATCCTCTGCCACCATTCATTCATTCATTCATTCAATTTCTACACTGATTATCTCATCTAAATGACTCTGGATGTTTACAAGAAAACCATTAAAAAAATATAGTTAAAAGCAATATTAAAACACAGTTAAAAAGTTAAGAATTATAAATGTTAAAAGGAAGATAAGAAAACAACCAAACTGTGAAACAATTGTAGGGAAGAAGGCTCCCCCTCCCATCCCCGGGTCTAAAACTGTAGTATAAATCTCTGGGTTACAACCTAGCAACTATGGGAGAGAATAAGCTATCATATCAATACTCTGAAGTAACCTCACCGCTCGGAGATCCAGCAAGGTTAGTTGCTATGGGATTTCAATCCAATTTTCTCTGTAATGGGGCAAACATTTCTAATGTAAATAGAGGTAGTTGAAAAGGATATTGAATTTGATATATGAAAATTTGCTCTCAAAAACCTTAAAAAATCACCACAGTAAAAGATTTATGTTGTTTCTAAAATATGACAGCATCATGTCTATTTTGCAAAATGCATCATCCGCAATCATAATACCATGCAATCTGTAGAATGAGTTGCTATCTGAACTTTGACTTGAGGAAATGAGTATTAGGTATATGTGACCTGAGAATCTTGGCAGTGGAATGGATCAGTTCTCCTACAAATACTTTGTTTATTCCCTGGAAGAAGAGCTGTTCTGTTGCCAAGAGCTTACAGCTATAAACAACCCTGCTTGGCTGGTCTTCAGACTCGAAAACTGTATTGATAACTCTTTAAGAACTTTACTCATTCTTTAGTCAAATTGTCCACTGGGAGTAAAATAGCACAGCTCTGATGGGATGTACTTCTGAGAAAAATAAATAATAGAAATTGTTTAGCTTAGATTTATGACCAAATTCTTGCTAGTATGTTTGCTTTAATATTGTCACAACTTGCAAGTAAATATAATCTATAATATTATGTCACAACTTGCAAGTAAATATAATCTATTATTTCTGGAAGTGAGTATGAATTTATTGGACTCTGGGGATTTATAGACTTCAGGTTGTATCTATCACTGCAAATCTGGCCATGATACTTTCAAGTAGCAAAAATAAAATCTTGCTTGAGTTGATCCCAATTTCTGACTACATGTACATATTCATCAGTGGGAGCTTTGTATGTTAGTGAATAGATTTGTCACTGCCTAGTTTCAGGATCTTGCCTTATCTTGTCTTCTCCAATCTAAATTAGAGCTATAGGATTTCCTGAGTCGCCCACTCAAGTATTAATCAGATTTTATTTGAAGGTTAGCCAAGACTATCTAAATGTTGCCCCTTGTTGTGGTGCCTTTGGATTGCCATGGCGACATTATCAAGGCCATGATATGTGCAGGGTTTAGCAGAATATAAAAAGTCTCCAGTACATGACACTAAATACACATACATATTTATGTTTTATGGACAACCAGTGTGGATGTATGCACATGCACATATTGGACAGGAATGAGAATATTTTTGTTGTTTTCTGGATTCTGATGAGTAACAGAAAACAAATACTTTTGAGAAAGTCAGAGATCAACTCATTGCCTCAGATATATAAGAAACTAGAGGAGAAATCCATATAGCTGCTTTACAGACTCACTGGATGACCTTGGACTTTTAAACATAAGAGGTTTTGTTTCCTGAAGGAAAGGCTGAATATAAATGAATTGGAATAAGAGAATGATAAAAATATTGGTATCATTATTTTCAGTTCAAAATAAATCCATAGAAAATGAAAAATCAAATTTACACATAAAGAGACCTTGGAGAAGAGTCCAATTTCTAAAGATTGACAGGGAGTCCTATTACGAATTCTAAAAATCTAGTATTTGAACAGGGCATGATCTTGCTTCTCAGTTGCCCAATCTGCATACTTGCCTCAGTCTTCTGTAGCCTTGAAAGGCATAAAGCTGAATCCTGCAGATTTGCTTAGAAACAAATACCTTTCCTTGCAATGAGCTCTGTTTCAATGTCTGTACAGAGTTACACTTTTATGTTATTATATATACCTATTTATTAAAGCATCCAGCTGTATTCAGTAGGTAAGAAGCAATATAATGGCAGTCTAACTCTCTCTTCTTCCCCTTGGCAGCTGGGTAATTCCATAAAACAACAGAAAAACCATACACATGCACACTAAATTGGAAAATATGATTGGGCAGCTAAAGTAGGCCAGGATCTTTCTCAGAAATGACAAGTCATTCCTGGTTCCCTGGATCTTTGAAAGATATGGTACAATGGTTCTGAGATAACATTTGTCAGTTCCTTCGGAACTCTGGGATGTCATCCATCAGATTTTTCTTACTTAGATTCTACAAGCTTGTATCAGTCAATAAGACCATTGAATTCAACTGAATTTACTTCTTAATGAACCTGCATGGCTAAAACATATGTAGAACAGTTGCAAGAATTGGGTATGTCTAGTTTAATGAAAAGAAGAACTAGGAGTGTCATGATAGCAGTGTTCCAATATCTAACACACAGACACCTGAAAGCAGGACAATAAGTAACACGTGGAAACTAATCAAGTAGAGATACATTCTAGCACTAAGGAGGAATTTCCTGACAGATAGAACAATTAATTAGTGGAACAACTTGCCTCCAGAAGATGTGGTGCTCCAGGTTTTTAAGAAGAAATTGAACAACAATTTGTCTGAAATGATATGGGGTTTTCTTCCTGAGCTGGGGGGCTGGTGTAGAAGATGTCCAAGAGCCTTTCCAACTCTGTTATTCTGCCTCACTTTTGTCCCTCCTTGTGCTACCAGATCTGGGCAGTAGGCCTCTGAAATCCTGAAAGGCAAAAAAAGACATACTATAAATGCTAAATGGAAAGCACTGGGATGTATACTGACCTCTCTGGACCTCAGTGCAAACCAGATGGGACTTCCATTATAGTAATAGTAATCGATTAAAGATCTAGTGGTTACTTCTGAAGGAGACGGTTTCTTTCGATGCAAGGCAATTGCACGCTCAGGCTGTTCCTAAGGAACAACAGCAACAGGAGTATCTATGAGATCTGGCCTTTCAAAACTCCATATCTCCACTATAACGGGTTTTCAAACTGTGGTCGGGTCAGCAGACAGGAAGCCGCTGCCGCGACCACTGATAAGGAGCAGATTAGCAGTAGGTAATAAATATTGGGGGGGGGGTTGCATTTGTTTAGCTGCTAAGCAAATGCAACCCCCCACAATATTTATTAGCTGCTGCTAACAGCTGACTTCAGCAGACTTCAACCCACATCCGCTTCGCTGCCAACTTTCTGAAAGGACCCTAGAGACGCGCTGGCTGAAGGACCCAATCACCACGCTGTGCGGTCACAACCGTGTGCATGTTTGTGCGTGTGCGCGCGCGCGAGCGTGGGAGAATAATTTCCCATTGAACAATTAAACCAGATTCTGTCCCTCTTCCTTCACCTCACTCCTCCCAGCGCCACCCACTTAATTGCCATTCGCTTTGATTAACACAAATAGCTGGCTAAAGGAATAGGAAGGGCTCAGAGGGGCGAATCTGTGATTATTTCCCTTCACCAGCACAATGCTGGATTCCAGGTCTTCCAGGCTCTCGGATCCATTTCACAGACCAGCAGAATGCATTTGGTGGGGCAGCAAAACAGGAAGGCACGCAACCGTCCCTCGCGGTCAGTCAATGGTCCCGCCTGAGCGACGCCGCCCGGCGAAGGAGAGGCGGTTCTCCTACGAGCAGCAGCAGGGCAGTGAACGGCGAGCTGCGAAGTAGCGGGGTGGTACGAAAGAGGCGGCGGCTTGCTTGATTTTTGTTTTCCCATAGGTCAACGCTGGCGGGAGAGCACCGTCCATTCCATTCAGCCGGTCATCTTCAGCGATTCAATTCCCTCGAGTCGTCTCTCAAGCCCAGATGAGCCCTCCTCCGCCACTCCCATCTTACAGGGTTTCCCCGTTCTTTCCCCTATACTCTCTCTCTCTCTCTCTCTCTCTCTCTCTCTCTCTCGCGCACACACACACACACACACACACACACACACACACACACGTGCTTCTACGTCCGGCGCGTGCGCCGTCGCCCTCACTGTTTTTTACAAAAATTCCCATTTTAAAAAAATCAGTTTTTTTAAGTTTTCCCCTCGTTATTATTATTATTTTTTTAAAGGGATGGTAATCTTCGAACATCGAGGTTTTCAAAGGCCGGTTTTTGATTGAAATTGGATCCGAGGCTTATTTTCGAACCACAAAAGGTTTAGTCCTTAACAAACGGTGCGGTGTTTCCAAACGGCCGTTTTAAAATTTAAAGCCGATTTTAAGTTGGGCCCGGCTCCTTTGGTGGCGGCGTTTCCATAATTCATCCCGTTATTCAGAAGTAAATGTTGGCAAGTTAAAAAAAAACAGAAGGCTTGATCAGAGAGAAACAAGGCCGATTCCGTCTAAAAACCTTTCTCCAGTTTGCAATTAAAATATGTAAACAGAAATTGTTTAGCAACCGTTTAGAAGGCAGGCCTGTTTTTTTCTCAGAATGTGAAAAACCCATCCTCCAATAAATTTTTTAATTTAAAAAAAGAATGAAAAATTATCACTTTCGTTTTCTGCCCTTTTCCTTGGAATTAATATTCCTAAAAGGTATTTTGCAAATTATATGCAGTGAATGTGGAAATTGTTCTGTATACACTGGAGTGCATGGGAAAATTTAGAAGTTAAGGAGCTTTGTGCATTCAAAATTGACCAAACAGTTTATGATATTATTCTTTGCTGCTAAAATGGAGGGATTTTTTGCCATTCAGTCCCTAGGGGATGAGGTGATCCAAATATCTAGGATTATAATAGACCTATTTTGCTTAAACTTTCCAGATTTCTGAAACAAAACGTCATCATATGATATGTCACCATTTGCCTACCATATCCCTTTGAATGCTTGAAAAATTACTTCTGGTTCAGTGCTGTATATAAAGACATACACTGGGTATATGAGTGATATACAATCCTGGGAGTGGTTGGTAGCTTGAGGGCACTCCCTCTGCCTCTTAACTTGTTAACATCTTAATTTTTAACTTTGTTCTTAATTCTTTTAATTCTGTTCATACTACTGTATGTTTCTTATTGTAAACCATCCAGTCACTCAGTTGAGATAGGAAATGTAGAAATTTGATACATTTATTGTAATTTATACTACATTTTTCTGAGATTGGCTTGTATATTAGATTAAGCAAAAGGTGACAGACTTTGGAGCTCATACTGACACCCCAAACCCATCTTTGTAGTCTCCAAAGTTTTCCATGTTATGTAAATGAAATTTGGCAGATTAAAAAAGATTAACACACTTATTTTGTTTCTTTACGCACACGCAGAATCCTTGAAAAAGACTAGTTTACTTTCGGCAGACATTGGAAGGTAGACATGGTTACAAAAACGTTGCCTGCTCTTTGACTAAACCAAAACCAAATCATATAAGTTTGATGTTTGAATCAGATGTGCAAATATTTATTGTAATAGTCTATTATTTTATATATTAAGTTCAGTAGAGGTAGTGTTATAAAATGGTTTTTTCTAATTATATTATTTGTTTTTATTGTAGTGAAATTACAAGTTTCTTGAACAACCTTAGAGGAAGAAAGTGCTGCTGTTGCTTCACTTTTGATGTTTAAAGTAACTGGAGGCAAGATCTCACCTCGTTCGGGTACTTGTCACCTTCTGCAGCTAAATTCTTTTAATTTCTTAAGCTTTTATATTTGACACTTATTGGTAAGTAAAGTAGCAGAAGTTGTATTTATAAAATGTGAATACATACTTGCAGAGTAAATATTTCTTAAAATATTATTGTGAATATTTTGGCAGTATCCTTGTAATTAGAAATTTTGTATAAGTATTGAAATCTGCACATATTTGATCATTTATTTTTTCTTTTACTTTATTCCCACCCCACCCCACACATTTTTCTAATGTAGACAGAGTTTATGCTTAGTATAATATGTAACTGGATTGCTTTGGTGAATTTTACAGATCCACATTATTTGACTTTTCTGGGTATGGGGAAGATTGTACTGTGAAGCAATAGCTTTGTAACTGGCATTGCTTGCTCATGAAACTGATTTTTTTAAAAACTGAAAATGGCTGCCCTTACCTGGAGAAAATAAATCTAACTCAGTTATAATTTTATATTTTATGAATTAGCTTTATTATAAATAAATTTTAATACTTTAATGTATTAGGCTAGATTTAATTAAATTGCCTGTTTGGGGATTGTGTATCAAATGAAGAAAATCGGTAATAGAATTATAGTTTGGTTCAGAGTTGGTGTTTTTATATAAAAGGTACAGGTAGCCCTTTACTTAACAACCCTAATTTGAGATTGGAATTACAGTTGCTAAGTGAAGCAATTAAGTGGAACGTGACAGCACTGCTTAGAGAGAGTATTTCTGGTGATGCAGTTGTTAGTCCAGGACCTCATCTTCTGCCCTGTGACTCTCATCTCCTCTTCCAACTCCCCTCACTCAAATCTCTGTCTTTTGGTTGCCCTGCACTCTGATGCCTTCCTACCTAACTACTACTGACCTTTGCTGCTGTCTTTCTCCAGCTGTTGAAGGAAAGGCTGCATGAAAGCCAGCAGCTACTTTAGATATGCCTCAACAGTGGGAGAAATGATAGAGTTGAAAGTTAGTGGGGTGCCAGAGAGTGTAGGGAAGTGCAGACATTGTAGGACAGAGGCAGGAGGAGTTCAAGTGCACTTGTAAATGCATATGGGCTGTCAAGCATCCTACATTTTAATCACATGACCCCAAGGGCACTGGAACAGTTTTGACTACAATTTGTTCAGTGTCATAACTTTGGCTGCTAAATGAATGGTCATTAAAAAACTATCTGCACTGATATTTAGTTTGAGGCATTAGGGCTGCTCTTAAATTCTTTTTGCTTTTAAAGAACACTACAATAAAGAACAGTTATAGTAGACAGTTGTAACTGATGAGTTACAATTTTATTCATCTGCATTATCCTTAGCACCAATTGAGATTTTTTTAAATCAAACATTGCATGTTTCTTTTTAACACAAGGAAAATTTCCCAGATTAAATTGCACTATATTTTACAAAATGGAGCACTTGCTAATAGTGGCTTGTCCTCCCAAAATGATAAGTGTGATGACAAAGATTATGATATGCTAAAATAATAGTTAGGTTCATGATGAAATATGATTGTATTTTAGTACTTTAAAAATTAAGAAAATTAAGAATTTCCATAAAGTTAAATTTGTTTTTAAGCAGCTTCAGGCTTCTTATTTATTGATTTGCTGACTTATTGATTGGTTTATTGACTTACTGATTTTTGATAATTAACTTTTAAAATGAATTTGACTGATTAAATAACTCTACCAAGATAAATGAATAGCAGAATGCACTTCATGAATTCAAATGCTACCATGTAAGCACCAACTGCAATGAATAAGTAATTATTATATTATAATTTAGTAAAATGGATAGATCTTTTATATCTTAAGAAAAATCAGTTTTCAAGGTTGTTTTAACTAGTTACAGACAACATGAATTATTCTGTCTTTGTAATGTTCTGTCTTCTTCCCGAAACAGTTGCAGAAGTATATTGTCACTGTTCTAGATTTAACATTTCTAGAAATGTACATATCCTCAAATTGTGCAGATTGGCCTGTTGTAAAAAGCGTACATTGTGAACTGCACTATTTTGCATACCCTTATTTTACATGTATAAGGGAGAGCATCATCAAATATTTTCTCCCTGTCTTTATTTCCTAGTGACAATAATTTTCAAAAAAAAATAATTTCTATTTTAGGATGGCACATTTTAATTAGAACTGGAAAAATGAATTCCACAAATAGAAACAATGAAACCTTTATTGGAAGCAACACAAATCAGAAAGCAGACATCTATGGTATAGAGCATTGTGGTTGTGTCTGATGCAGTGACATTGAGGGTTGCTGTATAGTGTTCTGCTGGTCTGTAAATTAAATTTGAAGTAATACTGCAAAAGTGTGTCTCTGACTTATTTACACAACCTTATCCTTTTTTTTATACAGCATCAGAAAAACAGCTACTACAGACTTCTTTTTCTTGGGAAGATAGCATTTTACAATGGCTAGCCAGGTAAGATAATTTGATAGAAATACAGTTGCATTACTAGCTAACTTGGGGGAAGCACAACCTTGTCCCTAGAATTCTTGGCAAATGGCAAGCTGGAACCCAGTACTCCCTGGGGAAGGGATGATGGGTTTTTAGCCATATACTTTCCTCAGATAAATTTCTGACAAATTGTTCTCCCCTGCTGTGAAATCCTTAATCACGCCAACTGAAGCAGCTTGGGGACAAAACAGGAAACTTTGCTTTCTGCACAATTGCACAGTGAGCTCTTGTGGTGGGACTTTCCTATAACACTCACTATTTAGGATGCCTTCCTTGGAACTGCTACCATTCATGTAAGTAAAACTTAAACAAAAATGTTGAATCTGTCTCCCTGAGGTGAGATTACTGTCTGCCTTTGGTTACTGCCTCCTTCCCTTTTCCTTCCCATATAGTTGCCTCTGCTGGCTTTTATTTTATTTTTTTGAATGTGACACTTTTGTCACTTGCATGTTACTGTTGTGAAAACTAGACATGAGTTCCTTCGGCTATGCTTTGGACTTACTCCAAACAATATCCTTGAGAATACTGGCCAACAAGCTACTACAGAAGAGCCCCAAGTCCATTTTCTGTGTTTAAATAAACAGAAAGAATGACCCGGGTCTACATCTTATTTCACTGTAGTTTCTCTTCAGTGAATAAGCCGGGTCCTTTTGTAAAAGAAATCTTAAATGACACGCTCAGTCAGCCTCTAATAATTACCTTTTTTTTAAATGAAGCCGAGGGAGTCAAAATGTTGGCGTGAAAAGCAGTAACTCCGATAGCCAGCTTGACTAATAAGTCAGGGGAATATGGCTTTTCATACAATCCTTTGGCTCTGTTATTTTTGCCAGGCATTTTCCCCAGAGGCTGCTTTCCCTCATGGGAGGCGGAGGGAGAGATGGGACCCCAGGCTTCTGTCAAGGGAAAGGTGAATATGGGGAAATCACCGAGGTGGTGATCGGGAGAGGGAGGGAGGCATTTAATTGAGATGAAATACTGTATAACTGTTTTTCATTCTAGCAGGATACAGTGGGAAAGGCCAAAAAAGAAAGCCTGCCTCTGTGGTGGAGATCCCCCCACAAAAAACGGAAGAAAAAGAGTAAAGCAAGAGCAGGAAGACCAGATTTTACTAGTATTCCAAGCAGGTGAAGAAATCTTGAAACTGACAAGAAAAAAACTGGCTCTTGTCTGTATATAATACCTAAATCAAGTAGTGAGAAGTTAATCAGAACCAACACACTCAGTTGTCCTCAGATTCTTTTTTAAGCTTTGTGAATTGAAAAGCTGCTCATCACATAGCTAAAGAACAAACAAAAGGCAGTTGTACAGAAGTGTTAAATTTAGTTAGTAACTTTCAAAGGTTCAGTGGATGTGAACTGAAAAAAATGGGAAATGAAGTAAGTAAAAAAAAGCACTAGGTCATTGTTCGACGAGCATCTGGAGAACTTCTCAGCGTGATGGCTGCATTTGGCCCCTTTGGGTTGATTACTGCTTCTCAGAAGGTTTCTTAATTTTACCTTCTTGGTGTTGCTTAAAATGTGATTTTTCTGTTGGACCTTTTTTTCTTCGATGATGAAAGTTTTGCAATATTCTGCATTATATAAACTTCACTTTGGAGGATGCATGCTGAAAATTCACAACAGCCTTGCCAGTGCTAGAAAACAAGAAGCCCATTAATAGCATCACAGTTGGGATCTGAATTAGAAATGAAGGTCATTGTGAGATATTGGCAAGCATCATTTGTTTCCATAAATTAAGCTTTGGGGTTTTATTTAATGTCATAGAAACAAGGAATATAGTTTCTAATTAGATTCAAACTATCCCAAGTTAGTTACTGAATGTTCTGTTTGCCAGGAGAATAATTAATAAAGCTATCTGAAGGTTACTTGACATTCAGCCTTCAACTGAATGGAGTATGTAGATAGAATGTATGTATGAAATTGACATTAATACTAATGTTTGCTGACATTAAGCTAAAATGTATGTGTACATGTATGTATGTTTACTGTTCAAAACAACATTAGTACCAAATGCTACAGTGTTTTGGAAAATTGGTTAATCTGGTCTATAAAAGGGGTGTATTTGTTGTATATGCTTCTATTACTTGATCACGTTGTCTTCTATTTAACAAAGTCAGAATTAGGAATGTAAAAGTACATTTTTGTATTAGATACATAAGTGCTGAATAACTCATAAAAAGACATCCAAAGATTTAACAAGCTAATAGGAGTAGAAAGTTTTAAACAGTGACTATTGTATAAGCAAAGTAAAAATAGAATTAGTAGGTAATTTAAAATGAGTTAATTTTTAAAGGGTATAGATTAAATGCATTTCCTGGCTTATGACATAGTCATCAAAAAATCCCAAGCAGTAGCTAACTTTCAAAATTCAAAAAATATCCCGAAAGAAGGTAGTGGCAAATAATTTTTGTATCATTAAAAAAAAGCTTAATGGATGAATCTATTTACCAGTGTATGTCCTCAATGAGCAAATTAAAAGAAAAAGTGCAATTTCATTAAGTGCCCCAATCTTTAAATTTGTAGTGTTTGGTCTTTCAGAAGTAACTGTTGAGAAGCAAGTTTTAAAAATGGTACCTTCTCTCGTAAATATTGGTAGTGATATTTGGATTAAGTGCATTGAGGAAAGCTGTTTTGAATTATAGAAAGCACAATGCCAATTATATAATCCATGATTTGTTTATAACTGAAATTAGCACTAGCCAAGTTTATCTGCATAGGACTAAGTGGATTTCTTCAGTCTGGTTGTAATAAAGAAAAATATTGTTCAGACATGACCAGGATATTTTTTTTGTGTATGGTGTTAGTGATGCACCATGAATAAGGACAAACAAGTATTGGCTGGATCAATCCTAGGTAGGTATTCTGAGTTATATTCACTGGAAAGTAATCTAGTGGAGACAGGGTTCTGAGGTATACATTGCAAGATGATTAATCATGTTTTTTCTTCTAATTTCTTTTAGGACAGAGTTTGTAAGGCCAGAATTTGTAAGGCAAGAATTTGTTAGGGCAGGAGAATATCCCAGGCCTGAATTTGCAATATTTGTAGGAGAGATAACTCCTGAAGTGGATGACTTTTTGCTGTATGACTTTTTTTTTAAGAAGTATTCATCATGTGTAGACTGTAAAGTGGCCACGGATCTGCTGGGATATTCCAGGTAGCTTATTATGAATCAAAATGTGTGTGTGCGTGTGTGCATGCGTGTACAATACAGATTTCTCAATCACATCAAGATTTAAGTGTTGCGGGTTTTTTAAAATAAATTGATGTCAAAGCAGAGATAGTTGAATCATCATTGTTCTGTATTATTTTTTTAATGTTATGTGGTGCACTGATATATGAATGAAATATATAGTTTTATTGAAATACATATTTTGGGATGCCTTTTTTATCAGTTAATGCTTTAGAAAGACCTCTCTTTATTTGGAACTCTGATGAGATAATTTTATGACCTAATGCAAAATGCATGAGAATAGTTTCTCGTATGTGAAATGTTTTGAATATATTGTGGAAAAGAGCATGTGCTAATCGGGGGATCAGGTACAATTAAATGTTTTTTTTTCATTTATAGATGGTAGGAAATGATTTTCTCTAGTAGAATTAATATCACTAATTGTTGAAAATGTAGGCACTCTTAGACTGGGTTTGGGACAGCATGCCTTAGTGCGTTACTTAAACGATATCACTCTAAATAACCACTAAGATTACAGTGAAAATATAATTGATAATTAATAAAATATTGTGTGCTTTTTTGTCAGTATTACTAAACCTTGTGTTTTAAAACTCCTCAGAGGTTATGGCTTTGTCAGATTTTCTGATGAAGGTGATATGATGAGAGCACTGCAAGATTGTCAGAATGCACCTGGTCTAGGTGGAAAACGGATCCGATTGACTTTAGGAATTTCTAAAAGGTAGTTGATGCAAAATTAACAAATAGTTTGGGTTTCACATCTCTTATGAAACTGTTATTTATATCTGATTATTAAAGGATTTTGATTTCTTAAAAATAATTTTTTGCTTTCCTTTTCTAACAATAAAGTTGTTATGAAACAGTCAATATGTAAGCAGGTCAGCTTCTGGTTTTCTTTAAAAAGTACTGAATTAATACCTTTTAATTATTTGCAAAATTACATTGTATTAAAGCCATGCATGCAAATAATCAGGATCTATAATTTGTTCCATTAAGAATGTGTATGCTTTTAAGTTGTTCTACTGCCACTTTGATTCCCTTCTCTTCCTTAATGATGTCTAAATCTATCTTAATTTCTCTACTTATTTTTTATTCTGATCTAATGAAAATAAAATCGTAATGTTATTACATTTTATGTATATATTATACATACGAGTTTTCAAACTTGGTTATTTCCTTTGAAATTTCACAATTTTTGAGTAATTTTCTGATTATAGAAATATATGGATTTCATTGACCAGGTTTTGATCCATAGAAAGTTAATTAATGGAGTTATTAAAATCTATTGTATATTAAGTTTGATTAAGCCATTATATTGATAGTGCACTAAGTTGTACCTGCACATTTTAGCATTAAGATTAGTTTCAGCTAATTGCAGGAATTAAAAAGAATTATCTCATATATAGATGCCACCAGCACTAACTGAGAATTATATCTTCTCCCCATTCCATCAGCATAGAAACCGATTTGAAAATGTACGCTATGGGGACACCTCCATTAATTGTTGCTAACCCCAAGTACCCCATTAACACCAGGGGCCCATCTTGATGACGGATCCTAGGATCAAGAGAGATGGCACGTGGCCAATTCCCCCCCCTTCCCA